>JBBPBX010013095.1:37395-52962 GCA_038048925.1 Garcialebias charrua
TGGACAGAGAGACTAATATTCAGAGGATGGGGACAGAGAGACTAATATTCAGAGAGGACGGGACGGAGAGACTAATATTCAGAGGACGGGGACAGAGAGACTAATATTCAGAGAGGACTGTGGACAGAGAGACTAATATTCAGAGAGGACGGGGTACAGAGACTAATATTCAGAGAGGACGAGGACAGAGAGACTAATATTGAGAGGACGGGGACAGAGAGACTAATATTGAGAGGACGGGACAGAGAGGCTAATATTCAGAGAGGACAGGGGACAGAGACTAATATTCAGAGGACGGGGACAGAGAGACTAATATTCAGAGAGGACGGGGACAGAGACTAATATTCAGAGAGGACGGGACGGAGAGACTAATATTCAGAGGACGGGGACAGAGACTAATATTCAGAGAGGACTGTGGACAGAGAGACTAATATTCAGAGAGGACGGGGACAGAGACTAATATTCAGAGAGGACGAGGACAGAGAGACTAATATTGAGAGGACGGGGACAGAGAGACTAATATTGAGAGGACGGGACAGAGAGGCTAATATTCAGAGAGGACAGGGGACAGAGACTAATATTCAGAGGACGGGGACAGAGAGACTAATATTCAGAGGACGGGGACAGAGAGACTAATATTGAGAGGACGGGACAGAGAGGCTAATATTCAGAGAGGACAGGGGACAGAGACTAATATTCAGAGGACGGGGACAGAGAGACTAATATTCAGAGAGGACGGGGACAGAGACTAATATTCAGAGAACGGGGGACAGAGACTAATATTAAAAAGGACGGGACAGAGACTAATATTCAGAGGACAGGGGACAGAGACTAATATTCAGAGGACGGGGGACAGAGACTAATATTAAAAGGACGGAGGACAGAGAGACTAATATTCAGAGGACGGGGACAGAGAGACTAATATTCAGAGAGGACGGGGGACAGAGAGACTAATGTTCAAAGGACGGGGACAGAGAGGCTAATGTTCAGAGAGGACTGGGGACAGAGAGACTAATATTCATAGAGGACGGGACAGAGAGACTAATATTCAGAGACAAGGTGGACAGAGAGACTAATATTCACAGAGGACGGGACAGAGAGACTAATATTCATAGAGGACGGGACAGAGAGACTAATATTCAGAGGACAGGGGACAGAGAGACTAATATTCAGAGGACGGGGGACAGAGAGACTAATATTCAGAGGACAGGGGACAGAGAGACTAATATTCAGAGGACAGGGGACAGAGAGACTAATATTCAGAGGACAGGGGACAGAGAGACTAATATTCAGAGGACAGGGGACAGAGAGACTAATATTCAGAGGACGGGGGACAGAGAGACTAATATTCAGAGGACGGGGGACAGAGAGACTAATATTCAGAGGACGGGGGACAGAGAGACTAATATTCAGAGGACGGGGGACAGAGAGACTAATATTCAGAGGACGGGGGACAGAGAGACTAATATTCAGAGGACGGGACAGAGAGACTAATATTCATAGAGGACGGGACAGAGAGACTAATATTCATAGAGGACGGGGTACAGAGACTAATATTCAGAGACAACGTGGACAGAGAGACTAATATTCAGAGACAACGTGGACAGAGAGACTAATATTCACAGAGGACGGGACAGAGAGACTAATATTCAGAGGGAACAAGGACAGAGTCTAATATTCAGATAGGACGGGGACAGAGAGACTAATATTCAGAGAGGACAGGGACAGAGAGACTAATATTCAGAGGGAACAAGGACAGAGTCTAATATTCAGATAGGACGGGGACAGAGAGACTAATATTCAGAGGGAACAAGGACAGAGTCTAATATTCAGATAGGACGGGGACAGAGAGACTAATATTCAGAGAGGACAGGGACAGAGAGGCAAATATTGAGAGGACGGGGGACATAGATGCTAATATTCAGAGAGGACTGTGGACAGAGAGACTAATATTCAGAGGACGGGGACAGAGAGACTAATATTCCGAGAGGACGGGAACAGAGAGGCTAATTTTCAGAGAGGACGAGGACAGAGAGACTAATATTCAGAGGATGGGGACAGAGAGACTAATATTGAGAGGACGGGGACAGAGAGGCTAATATTCAGAGAGGACGGCGGACACATACTAATATTCAGAGAGGACGGGGGACAGAGACTAATATTCAAAGGACGGGGACAGAGAGGCTAATGTTCAGAGAGGACGGGGGACAGAGAGACTAATATTCATAGAGGACGGGACAGAGAGACTAATATTCAGAGAGGACGGGGGACAGAGAGACTAATATTCAGAGGACGGGACAGAGAGACTAATATTCATAGAGGACGGGACAGAGAGACTAATATTCAGAGGACGGAGGACAGAGAGACTAATATTCCGAGAGGACGGGGGACAGAGACTAATATTCAGAGAGGATGGGGACAGAGAGACTAATATTCAGAGGATGGGGACAGAGAGACTAATATTCAGAGAGGACGGGGGACAGAGACTAATATTCAGAGAGGACGGTGGAGAGACTAATATTCAGAGGACGGGGGACAGAGAGACTAATATTCAGAGGACGGGGGACAGAGAGACTAATATTCAGAGAGGACGGGGGACAGAGAGACTAATATTCAGAGAGGACGAGGACAGAGAGACTAATATTCAGAGAGGACGGGGGACAGAGAGACTAATATTCAGAGAGGACGAGGACAGAGAGACTAATATTCAGAGGACGGGGACAGAGAGACTAATATTCAGAGAGGACGGGACAGAGAGACTAATATTCAGAGGATGGGGACAGAGAGACTAATATTCAGAGAGGACGGGACAGAGAGACTAATATTCAGAGAGGACGGGGGACAGAGACTAATATTCAGAGAGGACGGGACGGAGAGACTAATATTCAGAGGACGGGGACAGAGAGACTAATATTGAGAGGACGGGACAGAGAGGCTAATATTCAGAGAGGACAGGGGACAGAGACTAATATTCAGAGAGGACGGGGACAGAGACTAATATTCAGAGAACGGGGGACAGAGACTAATATTAAAAAGGACGGGACAGAGACTAATATTCAGAGGACAGGGGACAGAGACTAATATTCAGAGGACGGGGGACAGAGACTAATATTAAAAGGACGGAGGACAGAGAGACTAATATTCAGAGGACGGGGACAGAGAGACTAATATTCAGAGAGGACGGGGGACAGAGAGACTAATGTTCAAAGGACGGGGACAGAGAGGCTAATGTTCAGAGAGGACTGGGGACAGAGAGACTAATATTCATAGAGGACGGGACAGAGAGACTAATATTCAGAGACAACGTGGACAGAGAGACTAATATTCACAGAGGACGGGACAGAGAGACTAATATTCAGAGGGAACAAGGACAGAGTCTAATATTCAGATAGGACGGGGACAGAGAGACTAATATTCAGAGGGAACAAGGACAGAGTCTAATATTCAGATAGGACGGGGACAGAGAGGCAAATATTGAGAGGACGGGGGACATAGATGCTAATATTCAGAGAGGACGGGGACAGAGACTTAAAAGGGGCGGCCGTGGTGTAGTGGTAATGGCAGTCATCTCCCGATCGGAAAGTTGGCGGTTCGACTCCCGGGACCCGCACCATGTGTCGTTGTGTCCTTGGGCAAGACACTTAACCCTGAGTTGCTCCCGGTAGGACTGGAAAGCACCTTGCATGGTAGTCTGCCGCCACCGGTTTATGAATGTGTGTAGCATTCAATATATGTGTAGCACTTTGAGATTTTCAGTAATGAAAAGTGCGTTATAAATTGAATTAATTATTATTATTATTATTATTAATATTCAGAGGATGGGACAGAGAGACTAATATTCACAGAGGACGGGAACAGAGAGACTAATATTCACAGAGGACGGGACAGAGAGACTTAATATTCAGAGGATGGGACAAAGAGGCAAATATTGAGAGGACGGGGGACATAGATGCTAATATTCAGAGGACAGGGGAATAGAGAGACTACATATAAAGAGAAGACAGGACAGAGAGACTAATATTCAGAGAGGAAGTGGACAGAGAGACTAATTTTATGAGAGGATGGAGGACAGAGAGACTAATTTTATGAGAGGATGGAGGACAGAGATACTAATATTCAGAGGACAAGGGGAATAAAGAGACTATAAAGAGAGGACAGGACAGCGAGACTAATATTCAGAGAGGACAGGACAGAGAGACTAATATTCAGAGAGGACAGGAGACAGAAAGCCAAAATTCAGAGAGGATGGGACAGAGAGACTAATATTATGAGAGGACGGAGGACAGAGAGGGGGACCTCCTTGAATCGCCACCTTATCATGATGGAGGAGTTTGTGTCCCTGAATGATCCTAGGAGCTATGCTGTTGGGGACAGTTATCATTGTCCCTTGTAGGGTCTCCCAAGGCAGATTGGTTCTAGGTGACAGGCTAGACAAAGAGTGAGTCAGAATATTTTTATGGACATGACACATCAAGGAACTCTGTGTCCCTTGCCCGGATATGGGTTACTGGGGCCCCACCCTGGAGCCAGGCCTGGGGGAGAGGCTTGTCGGCGACCGCCTGGTGACCGGGTCTCTACCCCTCGGGCCCGGTCGGGCTCAGCCCGAAGGAGCAGCATGGGTTTGCCTTCCTGTGGACCCACCACCTGCAGGAAGGGTAGTAAAAGTCGGGTGCGTGATGCCATGGTCAGTGGCCGAAGGCGGGGACCTTGGCGCTCTGACCCTGGCTTACCAAAGCTGGCACTTGCGACATGGAACGTGGCCTCTCTGGTGGGGAAGGAGCCTAAGCTTGTGTGTGAGGTTGAGAGGCACCGATAGTTGGGCTCATCTCAACGCACAGCATGGGCTCTGGAACCGATCTCCTTGAGGGGCTGGACCTTATTCCATTCTGGAGTTGCCCATGGTGAGAGGCGTCGAGCTGGTGTGGGTCTACTTGTAGCCCCCCGACTTGGTGCTTGTGTGTTGGAGTTTTCCCCAGTAGATGAGGGGGTGCTTCCCTTTACCTTCGGGTGGGGGGCCGGGCTCTGACTGTTGTCTGTGTCTATGCCCCGAACAGCAGTTCAGAGTATCCGGCCTTCTTGGAGTCCTTGGCAGGGGTGTTGGAAGGTGCGCCAGCTGGGGACTCCTTTATTCTGCTTGGGGACTTCAATGCCCACATGTGTAATGACAGTGTGACCTTGAGGGGCATGAATGGGAGGAACAACCTCTCTGATCTGAACCTGAGTGGTGTTCTGTTCTTGGACTTCTGTGCTAGTCATAGTTTATCCATCACAAACACCATGTTTGAACATAAGTGTGTCCATAAGTGCACTTGGCACCAGGACGCCCTAGGTCGTAGATCGATGATAGATTTCATAGTCGTGTCATCTGATTTGCGGCATTTGTTTTAGTTACTCAAGTGAAGAGAGGAGCTGAGCTGTCAACTGATCAGCACCTAGTAGTGAGTTGGATCAGATGGTGGGGGAAGATACCGGACAGACCTGGTAGACCCAAACGTTTAGTGAGGGTTTGCTGGGAATGCCTGGCAGAAGAACCCGTCAGAGATTTTCAACTCGCACCTCCGGGAGAGCTTTAACCACATCCCAGCTGAGGTGGGGGACATTGAGTCTGAGTGGGCCATGTTCCGAACCTCACTTGTAGAGGTAGCTGCCTTGAGCTGTGGCCGCAAGGTGCTTCTTGCGGTGGCCATCCACAAACTCGGTGGTGGACACCCCGGGTTAGGGAGGCTGTCAAGCTGAAGAAGGAGTCCTATCGGGCCTTGTTGGCCAGTGGGACTCCAGAGGCAGCTGAAGAGTACCGGAAGGCCAAGTGATCCGCAGCCTTGGCTGTTTCTGAGGCAAAAGTTCGGATGTGGGAGGAGTTCAGTGAGACCTTGGATAACGACTCTCGGCCAGCTCAGAGGAGATTCTGGCAAACCATCAGACGGCTGAGATGGGGAAAGCAGCACTTTACTAACATTGGCCCTCATTCACGAAAATGTTCGTATTTTTATCCTAAATTTCTCCTACTTTTGTTCGTACGAAGCGTTCGTACGAACATGCCACGTCAGATCCAACAAACTCTTCTATCCACAGGAAAAGCGTGTAAACGGGCTGCTTAAAGTTGATGGATCCCACCTGTTCTACTCACCTGCGCGTGCTCGCGGAAAGGTAATTTACATAATTCCCACCCCTCAAAACACCATATAAGGCCACGTTTCCTGCCTTCTGACAGCAGGAAGTGTCCATTCATTCAAACTCAAGAAGTAAAAGGAGGAACTTCACGCGTTCGGAGATCTGCTCTCAGTCGCGCTGTGGCTACCCCCCCCCCCCCGCAAGTGTCGGATGGTCAAATATCTTTAATTTTAGTGTACTGTGTTACATTATAGTTTCACTTATTCAGAAGAGCCGTGGCGCACCGCTACCCCCCACCCCCGCAAGTGTCGGATGTGTTTTTGAACAGAAGCATTTTAAAATGTCTCGAAACTACAGTTAACTTCATATTAATATTGTAGTGCATATGTTTTGTCTCCCGTGGGTCGTACAGTATCAGAAATCAAGAATAAATGGTTTGATCTGAAAATGGCTTCAAACAAACGTCTCGCCGCAGCACGGACAGGAGGTGGTCAAGGAATAGTCTGAGATGGTGGACAATAAATGCCACGCTGCAAGACGCGTGCCAACATGTTTTGCAGCACAAATGGGTCATGCGCGCACCTCCTGGTCAGCGCGCAACCACATTCTGCAGGTTATATTTCGAATCAGATATAATAATCTATTGCTCCGATGGTGTTTGGCACAAGATCAGTCTTAATTCGTACTTGTTCTGCGGCGGTGTATGGGAATTTTATGTACCTGGGTGTTAATATGAGGAGCGGCTTTGATGACCAAGGGGAGCGCACGACTCACTGAAGCCTGCGCGACACACCAGACAAATTAAACTTAAAATTATAATTCTAATTCAAACAGAATAACCTATTGTCAAGAATAATTATGGTGCGTGATTTTTTTAAACCCAAAATATTTTCTAAATAACGAAATATGAAGTTATTAGTTAGGGAAATCCATCTGGATAACAGCGGACCGACTGCTCCTAAAATATACGACAGGTCCGGACCACTCTTACATTTTGTTCGTATCTGAAAAAATCCTAGGATACAAATGATCCTAAATCACTCGTACGCACGATTTAAGAACAAATCTGTGCGTACGAACGGTTCGTGAATGAGGGCCATTGTGTTTAGTGAAGGTGGGCTGCTGTTAACCTCAACCAGTGATTTGTCGTGAGGTGGAAGGAGTACTTCTCAGACCTTCTCAATCCCACCAGCACGCCTTCCATGGAAGAAGCTGAGTCGGGGGACTTTGGGGTTGATCATCTATAACTGTGGCTGAGGTCGCCAAGGTAGTTAAAAAGCTCAGAGGCGGCAGGGCTCCGGGAGTGGATGAGATTCACCCTGATTTTCTTAGTTAATCCTAGATGTTATTACTGTTTTTCTCTTGCATTTGTTGTTGGATGTAACTGGGACCCCGTGTACATAATCTCGTTTTCATCACATGTACCACATGCGGTGCAAATGACAATAAAGACTCTCTCTCTGACTCTGACTCATTATTTATTTTAGCTAGCATGTAGCTACTTTTAGCTCTTTATTTTCTTTAAGCTAGCATTAAACAATTGTTTTCATAATTTGTCTAGCGTTTATCTGCTTTTAGCTTTTAGTTGCCGTTTTTTTTTTACTTTGACTAAGCATTTTGTTACTTTTGGATTTTAGCTACTGCTTTATTTTTTTTACCTAGTATTTTGTTAATTTTAGCTTTTGCAGAAGCAGCGTTTTGCAGAGAAAATATTTGTAAATAAAGTTAAATATATAAAAAGTATAAGATTCATAAAACTGAAAGTCACAGCAACCGTCTGCTGGGTCAGCCGAACGTTTCGACATGTCAACAGCTTTAGCTGTGTGGTGGAGCAGCCTTCCTCCTGCTGTACCTGAAACCGCAGCCCGACAGGTGGGCGCTTTGGCTCGTTTGTGTTTCCAGGCTGTCAGAGCGAATCGGCGTTGACGCAGAGCAGACGCCGCGCAGCGCGGCGAGCGCCGGGGGCCATTTTGTACCAATTAGTGCAAATCATGGAGTACTTAGGATCGTTGAGCTCAGCTGCAGCTTGATGGTTTCTGAAAGTGACGCCAACCGTCTCGTAAAAACTGAAGTTTTTGTTTTGCTGGTTTGATCTGGGGCTCCTGTCTGAGGTCAGGGTGGGTGGACCCCCCCACCGTCACCTCACATCGAGGCTTTAGTTGAACTCTTGTGGTGTGAAGCAAAGCATCCGTCTCCACGGCAACAACTCTTCAGCTGTACAGCACAACCAGGGAGCCATTCACAAAATCAAACAGAAATAAACGCCTAACATTCCCTTAAGGAATGCATATCACCCGCTGCCTTTCATGCCAGTTAGATCCAAGCATGGATTAGTCACGTTACCGTTGGTCCGGTCCGACACCATGGTACCAGATGTTGCTGGAGGTTCTCTGTCATTCTGGACACGATGAATTAAAGCAGCTGGACTTTGTTCTGTAGCTGAAGACGTGTGGCGTTCTGATAACCTGCGTGGCGCTGATCGATCCACGTCGTTTGACCTCACAGATGAAACGAGATACGACCGTTCAGACTAGTGCTGGACAACAATTCAATATCAATATATCTCACAATATACTTTTATTTAATAACGATGATATGAGTTTTAAGCACATTTTTGATATTTCGATAGGATTACAGCGTTTCACTACACATTTCTTTTTCTGTTCGGGTTGAAGCGGCAGCTTCCGTTTCAACCCAAACAGAAAAAGCTGCGACACAACTACGTAAGTGCGTGGTGACGTAGATGTTACGCAGAGCTCGAGTCCAGAAGCCGTTAGCGGTAGTAGGCTAAGCTAAGCTCCAAAGCGCGTTAAGTTTTTGCTTCAAAATGAGTTCTCACAAGCGAAGATAAAGCAGATGATGTGACTGATAAGAGAGGAAAGACTAATTTGGCGGTGTGGAAGTGGTTCGGCTTTCTAAGATCTGATAAACTGCAGGTTTCAGTGACGAAGAGTCGTTCCAACCAGCGGTGGGAACACATGAACTTGTTCCACTCGATAGAATCTGCTGAGAGTCAGAAGATGAAGCTCAATAAAAGTTTGAACCAACGTGTCCCGGAAACAACACCCAGCTGTATCCAAAGAGAAACACCTGCAGCAAATGTTTAGCTTATGTTGTTGTTTAAAGTTCAAACTATTAATATAGACAAAGTGGAGAGTTTTAAGTTTATTTGATGGTGATTTCATTTTCAACATTTTTGAAGGCTAAATACAAATAAAAGGTGAACATTAATATTTTTTGTACACTTATTCTGAGGCTTTTATATAGGGCTGTGTAAAAATATCGATATTGCGATAAATATCGATTTTTTCTTTCCTAGAAAATTTTGATATTCATCTGCAAGTATCATACCTTAAAAATTTTTTTATTTTTTTTTGCTTTTTGAATCCAGAGGACCATTCATTCAACCTTTATTTGGTCAGGTAAATCTTACCAGACTTACACAACCAGACTTAGCTTTTTTAGATACCTCTGCATCCCTGACACCAGTGTATCCTCAGAGAGAGTCTTCTCCACTGCTGGAGATATCATCACTGCGCAGAGAAGTGCACTTCTCCCAGAGCACGTCGATCAGATTCTATTTCTAAACAAAAATCTGAGGAGAATGTAGCTCACTTGGTCTGCAGAGTAGACTTTCTGTTTAGAGTTCACTTATTAGTCAGGGTCTATCTACAGGCCTTAAGCTGCTCTGCTAAGATGGGTGCATTTGAAGTTAAATGTTCTTCATTACTTGAATTATAGACTGTTTTGGAGAAGTCATATTACTGTTTACTTACCAAGCACTTAGAGTGATTCCTTCAGATGTTAAGTGTCAAGGTTAAAAAGGTTTCAAACTATTCAGAGCAGGGCACTTGGTGCACTTTATTTACTTTACAAATGCATGTAAGCTACAGTTTTTACTGTTTCAATTAAAAGAAACATGTTTTCTCACCACTTCTTTGATTCATTTTGTCCAGCTGTCGACTTTAAGTCTGTGTCCATGTCCAACCAGAGCCAGGTATTGTGTAGTTGGTGCTTTTAATCAGTTTTCAGTTAAATTAATTCAATCCAAGTCTATAACAGTCTCAAAATGTCACCAAAATCACTCTGTCCCTTTAAAATCTTTCAGAAAATCGCAATATTGTATTGAATTGTATTGTTTGCTGAATATCGCAATATATATCGTATCGTGAGCAGAATACCGTGTATCGTATCGTGAGATTACTGTATCACTACAGCCCTACTTTTATATTGTTTATATCAATATCGAATTATATCGTTATAGACCGATATAAACAAATATATTGTGATAAAAGTTTTGGCTACATTGTCCAGCCCTAGATCAGATGATGGAGGTCACTCTGACAAATATGGATCTGATTCCGAACCACAGAAGACCACCTGGGTCAGACTGGACCCAGGTCTCAAAAGATGACTTTGGACCATTTCGCTGCGGCTGAGGTCATCGTGTTAGATAGACTTGTGCAGAACGGGTCCAAAAGTACTTTATAAGACTTGTGTTAAAGAGAACTCTGCACAACAGAGCTGTCGGCGTGTGGGACGACAAGCTCGGAGGTCGGACTCTTTACAAACCTCCAACAAACAAAAAAAAACGGACCCGCGATCTTCAGTGGAGGATCCTTCACGGTGCCATTGTAACAAACAATTTTTTGTCGGTCATCAATCCGGCGGTTTTAAACGAGTGTACTTTCTTTCTGCAGTTTGAGAGTGTTACGTTTTTACAGATTGTGCTGATGGCTCTGTTTAATCTAATGACGAAGGTCTTTAGCCTTTTTGACAGTTTTCACCAAATCTGTTTTTATTAACGGAGTACATTACAGCAAAGTCACTAAGTTTAATGCCCAAACTTTAAACTTTGTAGTGGCCAAAGCAAAAATGGCCGCCGACATCTCGCAGGGACAGACTGCAGGCTGGACCCCAACTTGATGCCGTGGCTCTGTGGAAGTTCAACGTCAAGGCCAGACTGGAGTTGCACGGAGACACTGGACACCTGGAGAACTTTGTGAAAAACACTGTTGTGTTAACTTGTTGTGTAAATAAAGTTTTGTTAAAAATCAAAAATCTTCTTCTCCTCGTCTTTGTGTGTCAGCCAACAGCCTCCGGACGGACACATTCGCCACACCGTCCTCCAGACAAAAACCGCCACCCCCCCTCAATTAAATTAGTTAATTTGAAACCATAAGCTCGTCCTTAATTAAGAGGAGCTTAAGCATCTCTTGAAATTAAATGTGTGAAATACGCAGGAAGCGGTGTTCCCTCGCCTTCAGATGGCGGCTCCGGTCCGTGTGCGGAGCTCGCTTCGTGCCAAATGTCGATAAACGCTGGAGAGCTAAATGTGAGAGAAGTTTCACTTTCAAAGTCGATCCAATCCACTCCCGGGAAGTTTCCTCGACTCGGCTGCTGGAGAGAGGACGATGAAACGGGGAGGGATTGTCGCATTAAGTAAATAATTTGTATGATAATTCATTACAGCGCAGTCTTTTTCAACTTTAATTGGTCTAAATGAAGAGACATTTCACACCATTTAGATAAAAAAGAAAAGACGGAGGCCAGAGTAATGAAAAGGGGCCTGCCTATCGGACTTCAGAGGCTCGCTCTAAATGAAAATGTAATTGCTGGCGGAATGGTGCGAGAGGAGAAGACCCGCGCCGCCGATCCGGGGGTATCTTCAGACGGCCGGGCGAAAAGCTAATGACTGAGCAATTTGGAACATTTACTCGCCCCAAAGACTCTCATTAAGTCAATCACAGGCTTAGCCGGGACCCACTCGCAGCGCGGAGCCGCATTTATTCCAGCATCAATCAGGAGCGGGCGGGGCGGGGGCCCGGCTGCTTTCAGACGCCATGGAAAACGCCCGAGTCGTTCATGTGGGATCTTTGAGAGGATAACGGTCAATTATTTGTTCATAACACTGGTTAAATTTTCATTAGGCAGATTAATGGAATATCATGTCCTGTCAACACCGGACCAGGGTGGTGCGTCAGAGATAAACGGACACACAGACGATGTCGCTCTGTGGCTAAATTGGTTTTTCTGCGGCCCCCGTTTCCTCCTTGTGAAAATTTAAAGGTAGGTCGAGTGCTGGGGGGGGGGGGGTCAGCAAGCTGCAGGTTAGCTGCTACGTCTGGATCTAGCTGTGGAAATACTCTATGAAGTTTTACAGCTTCTCATGTTGTGTCGATGCAGAGTCTGCGTTCACCGCCGTTTTAGCTGTTTGGTTGGACAAACATTCGGCTCATTCAGCTGATGACACTTTTATAAATTTCAAATAAACTTTATTCACAAATAATTTTCCCACAGATGCACACTATATCTGCTTTAGCTCTGTTTTTTTTTTTCTTTTTATGATACTTTTAGCTATTGTTTTGCTCTTGTACACTGTAAATGGAAACATGGTATTTAATTAAAAATAGTAAATTGACTTAAATCAGTTTTCATCAAATAGTGATTAAGACTCACTTTTAGTAAGTTACTTGTAATTTGTGGTCAAAAAATCTCAGTAGCTCAGTTAACTTGAGCTCGTTTCATTTAGAAAAAGTAAGTTTTTGATAAGTGTGAACAAATCCCGTATCATATCGCGATAAGAAGACATCTCGCGCATGCTCAGAATAGAACCACACACGCACACTGCGCATGCCTCATTTTTGAGCGCGTTTCACTCTTCTCTTGGGAAATATCGTAACAGATACCAGTAAGTATGTTTTTTTAATCATAATGTATGAAGTTGGTATTAAAATGTTTTTTAACAGGCGATGTTGGTGTGCATTTCTCGCAGAAATATGGGTATTGTCTCAGCTCGTGTTAGCTAACGGTAGAGCTAGCCAACTAATGATATTTAACATAAACCTAGCTAGTGGCAATATTCCACAATATAATTTTAAATTTTCGTTTGAGGCAATTGTGCTCTCGCGTGCCGTGGAAGTTAAAAGTCGCAGGGAAAAGAAAGGTGGAGGCACGCGGGGTGTCTTCCCCCAGTTGCTTCTTAGCAGCTAAGCTAAAAAGGATACACGAGTCTGTCAAGTCTCCCGTTTTGGCCGGGAAACTACCGTATTTTACCCCTCTTTCCCGTCGTGATCCCGAATTATTATTTTCCCGGAAATCTCCCGTATTATAATATTATTTAAAAAAAAAAAAAACATTCCGGTGCCTCTGTCACTAGCCTCGCGAGAACTGCCACCTGCAGTCGCCTCGGTGGCAGTTCTCGCGATGTTACTGCTGGCGCGGTCGAGAACAAACCCGGAAAAACACAGAGATGGATGTAACGAGAAGTAACGAGAGAGGACGCGTACCTGCCAAAAAAGTTAAGATTTCGTGTAAATATGTTGAAAAATGGGACAGCGAATTTATTTTCCTAAAGTTTATGCGTTTTTTAAGATTTGTAACTGCGACTTTAGTCTCATGGGGGAAGGAACGATGTCCGTCAGCATGAAAAATCCGTCAAGCACAAAGGTAGGCTTATCAGATTGTGACCACATAACTGGTTTGAAAGAGGCTGATAGGTAGTTATTTTAGATTTCTTGTAAACCTGTCTTAAAATGTTAGGGGTCCTGGACTTTGGTTGGCTAGTGCAGGGGGCTGCAACCTGCGGCTCTGGGGCCACATGTGGCTCTTTGGTCCCTCAGCAGTGGCTCTTCCAAGCTTTGATCAAAACTAACTTTAAACTGAATTCTATTTGTTCTTATAACAACAAAAAGGGCTAGTTTTAGCAGTTTTTCCTGTCATTTCCTTTGCAAATGTGTGAATACTAGAACTAATAGAAGGAGTAAAACACAAGTTAACTTTATTTATTTGAAGTAGGATACAGTACAGGTAGTCCCCGATTTACGAGCGAGATCCGTTACGAGGCGCTCGTAAACCGGAAATCTCGTAATTTGGAACGGCCGCCATTTCGCTCGTAAATCCGGAAATCCGCTCGTAAATTGGAACGGTTTTCGCTAGCGCACCTAAAAACACTCTATTTTCATCTAAAAACTACTTTTGAGTGCATAAAAATGATCGGAAACGTGTGTTTATATGCTTAACTAGCTAACTGAAGTGAAAAAACACATGAAAACTCAGTATTTTTTTCGTTTTTTCCAAAAATGTGCAGCTCGTAAGTCTGGAACCTCGCAGATCAGAGCGCTCGTAAATCGGGGACTACCTGTATTTAATTTTTCCACAATTAAAATAATTTACCTAGACCTGCATAGTTCATTATTTTATTTTTTAATTGGGAAAGATCACATTATTTTTTCCTTCTTTATGATAATCTGGTCTTTTTTAGTCTTAAAATGTAAAAATATCAACAAATCATTAGATATTTTCAGCTTTACAATGGCCAGAAAACTACCGGTCAGAAAATTGTCCTTTAACAAACTTAAAGTGGTCTGTGGGCCACCAGTTGAGAATCCCAGTTGGCTCCGGAAACATTTAATTTAGTGAACAAAGGGGCAGAAATGGCTCTTTTGATCATAAAGGTTGTAGATCCCTGGCCTAGTGGGGTGGCTCGGCGTACCCGGCAGAAAATTTCCCTTATTTTTAAATACAAAACTTGACAGGTGACGAGTGAGTCGCACAGACTGCAAACACTTAAAAAAATAATAGCAACCTGAACCAAACGTTTGGTTCTGCTGCCCCTTGGCTTGTTGATCACGGATCAGACAGGCCACCAGCAAACCTCCCATTTCAGTCTGCTCAACAACTACTAGCTAGCTTCTGTTAGCTGTGCAAAGGGTCCCTGTGTGAAACGGTGAGCATCTTCTTCTTTCGGCTTTTCCCTTTTCAGGTGTCACCACAGCGAGTCATCCTCCTCCACCTCACTCTGTCCTCTGCATCCTCATGTCCTCACTCCAACTACCTTCATGTCCTCTCTAACTGCATCCATATATCTTCTCTTTGTCTTTTTCCTGGCAGCTGCAGCTGCATTTGTACTCGGACCCACACAAATAACTGAGCTTGGCATGTAATGAATAAGTGATTATTCTCATGTGTAATGTAATTCGAACTGTAAAACTAAAATAGTTTTTTTCTTAATTTTCTAATTTATAACCACAAGTCTGGTTAATGTTATTACAGGAAATCCCTGTTTGGAAAAGCATCTTTAAGCTTGAAGAATGGCAGGCACAATTCCCTTTATTGGTGACGCTTCATGTGAGTAAAATCCATCACCATTAAATGACTTATTCATTTATCTATTCATCTTAAACATCAGAATGAATGTGTCATAAGGCCCTCTCACACTTGAACGTTTTAGACAACTCATGCCAACTTGTGAAAATTTAGGAGATATCTATAGTGCAGCTATGTTTACTCTTTAAGATTTTTATTCCTGTTAATGTGACGAGACATTTCCATTTATTAACAGATGACAGCATTGATGAAACATATGGTGTGAATGTGCAGTTTGAATCTGATGAAGAGGTAAAGGTTTTTTTTCATGATGTTACAGGTAGTCCCCGACTTACGAGCGAGTTCCGT
>JBBPBX010013096.1:11620-44192 GCA_038048925.1 Garcialebias charrua
AAAATAAGGAGCTCTTGTAGTAATAAGTAAGCGAGTACGTTATTCCAAATAAGTAGTAATAAGCACTAAAAGTACGTGAAACGGCATCGACGGCAGAGAAAAAAAACAATCAGAACCGACGAACGAAATCAAATCCAACGGAAAACGGTTCTGTTAAAAAAAAAAAACAAGGTTTCAGTTCAGTGAGGTCGTTTGCGTTTCTCTCCATCCAGGACCAGAGAGCTGAGCTGGAGAGAGGGAGGTAGAGGAGGAACATCTGTCCTTCTCCTGTCTCTTCGTCCCTCTGTCCACAGTCTGAGCAGACGGACAGGCAGATGTCTTCAAGTCCTTCAGCACGTTGTCCTCCCCCTCCTCCTCCTCCCTCCAGACATATTTGGTTTGGGTTATTTTTGGTTTGCTTCTGTCATTCCTTGGTTTGCTTTTTTTCATTTTTGGTATTTGTTTTTGGTATCCTCTTATAAAAAAAGTGTGACACCTGCTTCCTTCACCTTTCATTGGGGGGGTGAAACATCTTGTTCGCCCCCGTGCATGTGAAAGGAATTTCACCAACAAGAGGAGAGGGGTGGTCTTCCTGTTCTCACCCCTCCACCACCACCACCACCTGCTCCCTCACCCACTCTTTATTGTGTTTATGTCTCGGCTCAGGCTCAAGAAGAAGAGCCCCCCCCGCCCCGCCTTGATGATGCTTTGGTATCTATTTGAGGATTAATGGCAGTGACGATGGAGAAACAGACGAATGTCGAGACGTACAGATGTGGGGCCGTCCGAGCTAATCGACGAGTCAGGAATCAGAGCCAGCTGTGACTAAACTTGGCTTTATTGACTTATTTAGCCCTCGGCCTCGGGGGGTTACTTCTATCGATCGACAATCAGCCACACACTTTCACAACAGACTCCACTGCGTTAACAAACATCATTTTCAGCGTGTGAGGGCGTGTTCATTTAGCCACGGCGCCTCTGCGGCGATAATCTTTAGAAAAGTGGAGCTCTGCACAAAATGTTTCGGGTCGTAATGAATTCGTTCGCACCCCGACACCATGCACGAAGTGTGCCGACCCCATCTGCGAGCTGTCGGCACTTGGTGAGGACTGAGACGAGCATCGATCACATTCGTCATCCGTGTTCCTGAAGGGGGTGTCGCGTCACAAATGCAAGATGGTGATGATGATGATAATGGCACAAATGAGACGAGGACGATCGTGACGAAGCTAAAACTACAATAAATAGGAGCTGACTTGTGGAAAATAAAGGAACTAATAAATAATAATTAAACAAATGTCCAACTAGACTTTTTGCTAACAAGATGTTCTGACACGAGAGAGACGTGTGCTTTTCTGTGCTCTTAGAACCAGAGGTGGGTAAAGAGACAGTTCCAGCAGACGTTCACGACAGAAATGTAGCAATATTTAAAGAATATTCATCAAAATGTCACAGACACATGACAGACAGGATGACGTGATGACGTGATGGGCTGGTTCTTCATGTGTGTGTATGAATGTGTGTGTTGCAGTAGAGTCCTGGTCCTGGACAGCTTCAGTATTTACACGTCCTTTGAATAAAGCTTTTCTCTCCGTATTTTTGGTATTTGAGATTTTGGTATGCTTGTCGATTGTTTTTTTTTTTTGTTTGCTTGTTTTTGTCTTTGTGTATTTGTCCTCCGCCTCTTCCTCAGGTAAATATTTGGTTTAAATGCATCCTCCCTGCTCCTCTTCGTTTCAAACCCGCAGCTTTTCAAAATAACACTTGTTTTTTTTAAAGAAAAAGCAAAGTGAGCATAGTCTTTTTCTTTTTCTCTGTTTTTGTTTTTAAAGCTTCTTTGTCTGTGACGCCGTTCCCATGTCTTAAAGTTCCCTTCTGTCACTTTTGGTTTTTGCACGTGGACGTGCAGGCCTGCCGTCTCCGCCGTTGGTTTCGTCGTCCTTCCAGAGACGAGGAGCGGAGACGAGCCACGTCGATATCACAGACAAAAAAAATGTCCCACGGTGTCTCCGTTTCATCTGTTTGGATAGATAAAAGATTTTTGGTTTCGATCTTCCTCTTTCCTCCCTTCCCTCCTCTTCTTCTTTCCCTCCTTCTCTCCTCTCTTTCATTCTGTGTATTTTTGGCATTGAAAGACGGGGAGAAAAGAAGGGAGAGAGCCATTGCAATAAAAGTCCAACTCGAGTCAAAAGAATGGAAGAAGAGCACAAGAGAGAGAAAGAGATAGCTTTGGTGTGAAAGGCGAGGTTCCTCCTTTCTCCTCCTGTCTGATTGGCCCCGGGTGTGGTCACTCGATCTTGGGCCCGCCCAGGGAGGACGGGCTGTGTGCCATTTCGCTGGAGGAGCAGGAGGAAGCGGGGCTGGAGCAGGGCGAGGGGGAGCAGGGCGTGGGGCTGATGCTGCTGGCTGAGGGGAACGGGGAGGCCTGGGACACTTTGGCTACGGCGGCGCTGATCAATCCGGCACCGGGGTTCTGGCCCATGTGGAAGAGGGTGGGGTGGTTGAGGAAGAGGGAGGATGGAAGGCCACCTCCATGGCCCCCAGAGGCCCCTAACATCACCTTGCTGCCGCCCTCAAGAGTGGAAAGAGGCAGCTGGCCACCACTGGCTGCTAGGGCTGAAAGAAACACAAAACACCATTACTGTCACGTTACAGAAGCATCTAAAAAAGCTACCGTATTTTTCTGAGTATAGGTCGCACCCGAGTATAGGTCGCACCATCCAATTGTTGCCAAAGAATTGGAAAAATCCATATACAGTATAGGTCGCACCTGCGTCAAAATGTGGGCCGTGTTTAGCTCTGCTGCAAATGTCTCTTCCACAGGAGCGCACAGCAAGGCTTTTAAGAAGATTAACACTTAAAAACAATTAATTGTTTGATAAAAAATTATAGCAAATATGTGTCTGAGCTGAACTTTTCTTTAATAAATGAATAATTTTAGCAGGATAAACACCTAAAAATATATATATTTGTTAGCTGACATTATTGTAAGAGTGTGTATCAGTTTAATTTTTGTTAATAAATGATTACAAATCAGTTTATTTTATAAAAAGCCATATATAGGTCGCACCTGAGTAAAGGTCGCAGGCCATAAAATGATAAAAAAAAGGTGCGACCTATACTCCAAAAAATACGGTAAGTCTGGTCCTCTGGACATTCAAAAAACAAAACAAAACAAAGCAAAAAAACAAAAAAAACAACATAATAATTAAATAATATTATATGATTAAATAATATATTATGATGTTTGTTGTTATGATGTTACAGAAGCACGTTTAGTGTTTTTATCTTTAATACTGTATTCTGTAACAACACGGCTGTTTATCTCAGGTTAATCTCCCTCTGGCCATGTGGATTCAATTTGTCCTCATTCAGCTTTGTCGTCATTACTCGACGTGAGTCGTGCAACGTCCTAATGGGCGTTGTGCGTATTAAAGCATGAATCTGAGCCAGCGTGACTCAAATAAACTAAAGTTAAACCCGACGGCTGCTGTCATTTCCCAGTGTGAGTCTGAGGTGGATCGCACTCGCACAGGAGGGACTCTTTTAATCAGAACACTCATTAATACTGTTGTCACAAACTTATCAATGACATTCTTTAGTTGTTTTAATCATGCAGCCTGTTTTAAATGAGCAACGGTTGCCTTGACGTATTGATAATACATTTTTTTGGTAAAATCGATGTGTTTTTAAAGTTCTCTGCTTCTTTGATTGAGCTGTTTTGTCGTAATAGGACTTGAAGTTTAGATGAACGCATGAGACAACAATTCCCAGACTGAGATTCAGCAATTTGTCTTTAATAAATGCTGCAGAATCATCCTTTAAATCACACGTGGAAACATGTTAAATTAGCATGTGACGGAAGTGAACCCTAATGTTCACATTTCCTGTGTGAGTTAGGAACAAAAAAACATAAACGCCACATGTGGAATATCATGCATGTTAGAATAATTTGTCTGTGAAGACTCGTTACAATAACATGTGAAGCACATCTTTTACTTACGTGGGATTAAAGATTTTGTTTCACATGGTTTTCTACGTGTGAACTATGGCTTGGTGGTTAACACTGTTAACATCTGTATAATGTCGCTAAAATTAGAAACATCTTGTCCAAAAAAGATGCAGAAAAACTGAAAGTTATGCACCATAACTCATGTTCCCTGAAGGAAGGGAACGAGGTGCAAAATATTTGCTATGGGAATTGCGCCCCCGCGCGATTACCTGAAGGAATACAATCACGCCTTTTACGGCAGGGGGCGTCACCCCGCGTCAGAGGTACCGCCTTTCAGGTACTTAAGCGACTGACGCCCCTCCATCTTTCTCAGAAATTGCACTTCACCGAGCTTCCAGCATTGAAAAGGGCCAGCTATGTTGCACCTCGTTCCCTTCCTTCAGGGAACATGAGTTATGGTGCATAACTTTCAGTTCCCTTTCAGTACGGTCTCTCGGTGCAACATACTTGCTATGGGAACGTAATTCATTCACGCCCTTGAAATGCTCAGCAAAATGCATGTGAGAACCTCCATCCTAAGGGACGGGCATCTCCTAGCTGCTTACTACAAGGAATGCAGAGAGCAGATGCCAAGAGGAAAAAAGCTTTCTTCATCATGAGGGAGTTTTTCCTTTCCACTGTCACCTTCATGCTTGCTCAAGATGAAGAGTCTTGAAGAGTCTGCGATGAAGTTAAACTCAAAGCAGTCTGCTCCTCAGATAAATAATGTTAAATTATTGTTTTTTATATATGAATGTTTCTGTTCAGTGCCCTGAGTTGACTTCTGTTGTGACTTGGCATTATAGAAATAAACAACTGAATTGAAATTGTTGCCTCACAGTAAGAAGGTCCGGGGTTTGGTCTTTCTATGTGGAGTTTGCATGTTGTTTGTGTGGTTTAGAATTGCCTTGTTTACTGCTTTTGCCACAACAACAACAAAAGTGTAGTTTACTCACAAAACGGACACAATTCAGCCTATCTTTTATACCTCTATATATGATGGGGATGGAAGCGAGCAACTCACATTAACGGGTAATGACAAAGACAACACGACTCATGAAAACATTTAACTTTTATAGCTTAAAGGTCCGATTAGCAATATGCAGTGACATGTTAGGCTGATTGGTAACTCTAAATTGACCCTGGGTGTGAGTGAGACAGGTCTCTCTTGTAAATGAGTCCCTGTGGCTCAACGAGGCTAGCCTGTATAAATAAAGGTTGAATGAATGAACATCATGTAAAGCCTGCATCTTCCCACCCACGGTACTCCTCTACGTCAAGGTAGAGAGGATGTAAAAAAGGTAAAAGCATCTGTCTTTTCTGAACTGTGAATAGAACCTGCAGCACTCTTGGACATAAAATACATCATTTAAATTGAAAACGTTGCATTTCTGTCAACAGATTGTCCTAACAGTCAACACTTGAAGCTCTAACGAAGCTGCGTTCAGGGTGCTGTTTACTTGTGGAAGTTTCTAAATCTTTTCTGTCAACTCTATCAGTTTGTTTAAACTTAATGTGCGGCCGTGAAACAGGAAAAACTCAAAAAGTGAGTCACCGGACACAAATTTACCATAATGTACGTCATCCAGTAAAGGATGAGTCACAAAAGTATTAATTTCCAATTAGGGAAAAACTGTAAAATGCCTTTTAAAAAATAAAACACGTATGTTTTTGTCACAACTGAGCCACATTTTGACGTATCTGCGTGTAGGTTCTGTCTAGTGAAAGGCATTTTGAACAAAACGTTCACGGAGCCTTACACAATAATTTTTTTTTTTTTAGTTGTTCGTGGTAATGATTCAGTTTTAAAATCGTTTTTGAAGTTTCTTTTCCTGTGAAAGATAAACTGGATATTTCCCTCCAAACAAAATCAGATAAAATTCTGTTTTTTTAAAATGGATAGCAAAACAAATTCTAATACTTATGCAATTCCTTTTGTGGGCAACAACACTTTATAAAGTCTTGTAATTATGGAACGCAGTTTAATATCACCTCCAAGACACTAATTAGGAATTAGCAGCGCTGCAGAAGGTTAACTGGGTGCTGCGTCGTTATGGAAACAAGTTGCATATTAGGCCGTTCTTCAATATGCAGAACATGTGCGCGCAGACTGAAACTTGTTGCTGAATATTAATAACTGCAATTATATCTATCCCCTATCTCAAAAAGCAAAGGCGGACGGTTATTTGTGTGTCAGAGTCTGTGCGGTGACTGTTAGCAAAATATCTCATGACTCTGAATCTCTCTGAGAGTAATCACTGGATGTGCTTCTACAAATGATTAACTTTTGGAGACAAACTTAATTCAAGAGAGCTGCCACAACTGATTAACATGAAAAAAAAAGTCTAGTTCTAAGTCAAATGAACAAATATTGAATTAAAATTTGGTGTGGTAGTAGCTGAGAGTTTCTAAGTGTAGATACAGAATCTTAATATCAAAAATAAACATACCCAATTTGTATATGCTAATATACTTTTTTTTCTTTTCCTTTCCCTTAGTGGTGACTGTGTTAGTCTGAAAAGGAGTTTGATGAAGTTTAACTTATATTATCATACCCCTTATCCATTCATTAATTCATAGCATAAATAGTCTTCCTGTTGCCAGTATCCTTTCCCATAAATAAATAAAAATAATACAACAATAATAATTAAAAAAATTACTATAACAGTATTTTCTGGACTAGATGAAAGTATATACATACTGTACTCACATAGATATACATACACATCTACCTGCATAAATACATAGATAACATTTACTTATTTACGCCCCCACATATATTTACACACGTATACACAGATCAGCACCCAAGTGTCCAATTCATCCTCAGTTCTATCATTACCATCCAATTTCTCACCCTTGATCATCCTTATACTTTTGAATAATAACAATTTTTAGTCTTTACTTAAAATACCTCATGCTTGGACTTTGCTTCAACTCTTTGGTGAGTTTATTCCAAATCTTCACTCCAATGACCGAAACGCACATTCTTTTCATTGTTGTTCTCACCTTCAAAGTTCTGAAATTCAGGTTTTCTCTACAGTCATATCTCCCGACTTTATCAGTAAATACGTTTTGTATATTTTCTGGTAATAGTTTGTTTCTAATTTTATACATAAATTGTGCAGTTTGAAACTATTAAATCTTGGAATTTAATAAAATTAGAATCTATAAATAAACTGTTAGTATGACAATAAAAATCAACCTTATGAACCAATCGAATGGCTCTTTTCTGTAATGTGCATAATGTTTGAAGCGAGGTTTTGTAAGTGTTGCCCCAAACTTCCACACAGTAACTTAGATATGGCAAAATAAGTGAACAGTAAATAATATGAAGAGCAGAATAATTTTAAAAAAATTCTAGCATTATAGAGAACAGCTACACTTCTTGCTATTTTAGATTGACCATATTTAATATGAGGTTTCCAACTGATCTTATTATGGACCAATACTCCCAAAAACCGAATTTCAGTCACTCTCTCCAATGTCACATTATCAATTGTTATTTGTGACTCACTATGCCCTTTACAATTTCCGAATACTGTAACATAAACTTGGTTTTATCTAAATTTAGAGATAATTTATTATCATTCACAACACATACTCTGAGCCTAAAGGTATTTTCAGGTTTGGCCAGAACGGCTACTTCTCTGTCAACGAATGACTCAAAGTGCAAATGATAACATTTTTTTACTTGTCAGTGTTTACGGTAATCGCTTGATGATAGCTAAAAGTCGTGAGATAATAAATTTGTTTAATTGTGCATAAACCACAGAATAGAAACAATACAACCTATAGCTATTAAAAAGTGTTACGCAGCTAAAAAGAGGTTAGTGATGCTTGAGCGATAAAGTGAAAAGATGAGAGAAGCAGCGCACACACAAACAAAGACACAAACCCACACATTAGCATAAGCACCATGACACACACACACACACACAGTTGATGGGATGGATTAATGATTGCAGACGAGAACGAATAAAAAAACAAGATATTTATCTTCTCAGGGGCTCTCTGCCTCAGCTGTTTCATGCTGCGGATGAGCAAACACACTTGACTGCCTGCTCAGCCGTGTCTCCAGCAGGTAGTCGGCCAGCGCGCCTTGATTCACCCACCACGTGTAACCGTATTAGTAATCGTCGCACTTCTCTTTTTAATGCAGCTACCTCCCCCCTTCTCAGCCTAATTATACAACGTACGACTAAAAACAAGCTGTGCGGAGCTGACGCTGGTTTGCGAGGTCACTGCTGTAGGGTCCACTGTGCGTTTTCTGGGATTCTCTTCTTTGTTTTCAAGTGTGGGAAGTTGTATAATGGGGATGTGTCATATACAGTATGTGCATGAGAGTTTCAATGCTCATGTGTGTGTGTGGGAGTATAAGAAAGTAAGGTCTCTAACTGTTTAACAGGAGGAAAATATATGAAAGTGTGCAACGTTATGGTTTCTCCTGTACCATTTTTCGTATCTTAGTTTCGAATCTCTAAAATCTCTGCAGTTTTTCTCTCTATCAATGCTGAGGCCTTTTCCCCATCCCGTTACCTTGATTAAACCTATTTATCTCCATTTTTCTTTCACACACACACACACACACACACACACCTTGGATAGTTGCCAGGGGATTGTTACCGAGGAGGGCTTGGTTCATCCCTGTGTTAACTCCCATCACAGTGTTCCTGTTGTGGCGCGTGCATTGGCAAGCGTGAACACAAACACAGACAGGCAGAAGACAAGAAGTGAGGAAAAAGAGCAGGTTTAGTGGCGAGGACGAGCAGAGGATAGCGTCATCCCTGCTCGTTTAAAGGGCAGCAGGCAGATTTGCTGCGGAGACGTCAACAAGAGAGTTAGAAATGCAAAAAAGAAAGGAAAAATGTCCAAAAACATGTTAGTTATTTTATGTTTTGTTGAACAATATACTCATTTAAAAAAAGTATTTACGGTGTTTTTACATTTTTGTGAGTGCAGTGTGTGTCTCCATCAGATTTACCTCAAGTTTGCAGCAAAATCCGTGATGTAGTTGGACATGTCACCGTTCTTTTTACCCATACGCCATAAGCTGTGAACAGAAAAAAAACAAGAAAAAAACACGCAAGGTTAGACAGGGGCACTGCAAAGAGGAAGTGGTGGCACCAAGAAGCACGTTGGAAGTGTGTGAATTTAATATCAACCATTCACACTGCAGGTGACCTGAGTGTGGTACAGCATTAGCTTTGATCATGTTTATATAACGTATCATCATGCTTTCTTCACCATTCACTTGCAAGTTGCAGTTGGAGCAAAGAAACATGATAAAAATAATCAATTATTTCTATTTTTAATAGAAAATACAATGTTTTAACATTCCTGCTCTAAAACGTAGCTTATAAATATATACTGCTTCCTTCTGGAGGGGGTCCCACAGCGAGCAAACTTATAAAATATTTGGCAATTGTTTTATGCCGGATGGACCATCCTGACACAACCTGGGCTCAAACCTGCAGCCTCAGGATCATGAGACTGTGGCACAGACCACCAAGCTACTGCAGCCTTTCATACAATTCAAAATACAGGTATTAAACTTTATTTGCTCAAAATAATTCCCTATTGAAATACATTTAGATCTCAAATTTAAAAAAAGTTCATTTTGAAATCTATAGCATTCTGCTAAAGCTAAGTCTGCTATTGCTAGTAATAAGTGCTAATTATACTAATGCTAGGATTACAACAGCTACTAAATGAACTATTGGTACTGTAATTCTAATAGTGATAATGCTCATTCTGTTATACTAATTTTGGCTAAAAGCTATCATTCTATTACAGGTAAATTAAGCTAGACTTTTACAATTTTTAGCTTATAGCTATACTGTGTTTTACAGTTTAGCTAGCTTTTTGTTATTTTAGGTATAGTGATAGCTATTTTTAGCTTTTAACAAGCGGCCATTTAGCATCTTTATCAAGCGTTTTACTAACTACTACTAGCATTTTGTTTGTCGGCAATGTGCTACTTTTAGGTTTTGACAGCATTTCAAAGTCAAAAATTCAAAGTCAACTTTATTATCAAAACTGCAATATGTACAGGACATACACAGGATTGAAATTGCATTTCTCTCAGTCCCTCGGTGCAACAGTAACCATTTAAACACTAAAACACTGAAACATTTAATAAACATAAGCATAAAATGAAATAATAAAAGTGTAATACTGTCCTGAGTTTTTGCATAGTAGTATAAAAGTATAAAAAGTATATCTATAAAGTAAAATGAAGGTTCTGACATTGACATTTGTAATAGAGTGACAAAGCAGCATATGAAGTTTATGTACACAGTATATGTATGTATGAGGTAGTTGATATTGGTATAGAGGTAAAGTGGCATATGCAATAAGGCTAGTAAAAAGAATATATATATCAGCAGTAGTGTAGATATAAAAAGTACTAGTGTAAATGTAAATGTAAACAGTAGTGTAAATGTAAATGCAAACAGTAGTAATAAATGTAAACAGTAGTAATAAACATAAACAGTAGTAATAAATGTAAACAGTAGTAATAAATGTAAACAGTCAATGTAAACAGTAGTGTAAATGTAAATGTAAACAGTAGTAATAAATGTGAACTGTAGTAATAAATGTAAACAGTAGTAATAAATGTAAACAGTAGTAATAATGTAAACAGTAAATGTAAACAGTAGTATGACTATAGGCAGTGATGTAATACAAACATTAGTGCAAATATGAGAAGTAGTGCAAACTGAATGAGCACATGACCGTGAGTTGAGTGTATAACCCGTTTTGATGATACAGAGTCCAGTTTTAAAAATCTTTTTGTGTTGTGTGTCAATTTCACTGCTATTGGTTAGCATCTAGCATTTACCTTGTGTTTCACTCATTTTAATTCTGTTGGTAGTGTTTTGCTAATTTCAGCTATCACTTGGCAACTTTTAGATTTTAGGTAGCATTTTGCTACTTTTAGCCAGTTTTCTTTTATTCAGCTCAGTTTCAGCTGCTCAACACATTTCATTTAAATAAAATTTGACTTGACTGCTGGACATGGGCACTGGTCAACCCCCATGACCCAAAAAGGAAGAAGCGGGTAAAAGAGAATGGATGGATGGATGACAAAACGTGTTAAATGTGCTCATCATATTATTTTTTAACACCAGAGGGAACATTTTCTTACAGGATCTTACTCTTGATAAATTTGGTTGTTTTTAAGTAAAAGTTAATTCCAGCTTATTAATGTTTATTAACCCTTATTTAACTGGGCAAATCCCATTGAGATCATAGATCTTTTTTTGCAAGAGAGGCCTGAAGGCAGTCTAACATGCATGTTTTTGTACTGCGGGAAGAAACCGGAGTACCAGGAGTAAACCCACGCATGCATGGATACAACATATAAACTCCACACAGAAAGCGACCAGGTCCAGCCGGGGATTAAACCGAACTTCTTGCTGTCAGACAGCAGCGCTAACCACTACGCTGTTGTGCTGCCCAACGCAGTTAGAGCAGAAATTAAGTTTAGTTTAACCCGTTCTGACTTTTCAAACCCTGCCTAAATACAGTCAAGAATTTACATTTTTAAAATGCAAACTCCACTTTAAAAGAAAAAGAAAAGTAAATCTCAAATAGATGTGATAAATGTTGGCGACCTTGCTGAAAGGATCAATAAACCCTCCAGTTTAGTCTGACTGCACACTTGGACCATGTAAAGCATGGGTGTCAAATACACCGAGGGCCAAAAAAACAAATTTGCTACAAGCCAAGGGCCGGACTGGTTCAATGTTTGTTATAAGGGGATGATATAAGATTTTTTTTCTTCTTTCTGCACTCTTTTCATTCAGTGTTTTCTTTTTGATGAATTTGTTTTATTTTGTCTCTTTTAAATGAATGAATGAATGAATTAAATAAAATATTAAATAGCTTTACATCTGCTAAGTTCTTGGCATAAATCAACACAGACTTGTTCCTGCTTTTAGTATTTTACATTGTTTTAGCTGTTTATACCCTGACAGCTGTTTATGTTTCGTTTTTTTAAATACAGTTTTCTTATGATTTTCAATTAATATGCTTTTTTACGATTGTTTACTGTTGGCTGCAAGTATCAAGCTGTGAAATCCTTCATTTTCTACAGCTGATAGCTGTTGGTCATTAATTATGATGAAGTTTAGCAACTTCCCGGTAAACATTTGAGCTCCGTGGCTTCAGCGGTGTGTTTTTCTTGCTCAATCCGGGGCGAGCGCTCTGATTTCGGTCAGCCGCTCTCAGCCTGTCCCTCCACCGAGACGGGGACGCGGCTGGCCGGGTCGGGATGCCTGTGTTTCGGTTCAGCGAGAGTGGCGTCCCGCTGAAGTCACGGAGCTCAAATGTCCAACGTAAAACTAACTTGACCGCAGTTTAATGTGGCGCTATGGCTCTGCAGACATTGCACGTTGCTGCCTTGCGGTGTTTAGTGTAAAATACTTCCACACAGCGGACATGTTACGATGAAAAGTTGGCTAGCTGTTAGCTAAAGTGCTACTCACAGTCCGCACGTTATAGCTGGCTGCAAACTATGAAATGGATTTTGGTATATAATGTGACGTGAGGCGGGTCTTATTACTCTGGGTTCATGAGACACGACTTTGGATCGGATCGGCCCCACCCCTACTACTGTTGCATTGTGGGGAATGTAGTGTTGGTGCGTGCAAAACACCAGCGAGCGGCTGTGGCCTGCGGGCCGCTTCTAATAGTAATTAAATATCATCCACGGGGCCATAGATAATTAATTTGCCTTGACTTTGACATATGTGATGTAAAGGATGCAGAGGACAGAGTGAGGTAGAGGAGGATGACTCGCTGTGGCGACCCCTGAAGAGGGAAAAGCCAAAAGAAGAAGAAGAAGAAGAAGCACACTTGGACCATCTTACCCTGTGTTTAGGTTGAGTGTGCTGTGGCTGGGAGTGGCGGGGCTGGCTGTGCTGCGAGGAGGAGGTGGAGGAGACACGGGGGAGGGCGTGGAGCTCAGAGGGGTGTGGGTTGAGGTGAGAGCGGGGTGAGTGGAGGTGAGGCTGGAGGTCAGGGGGCAGATGGAGGACATGGAGGTCACCGTTGTGCTGCTGAGGCTGGTCACGGCCTGCGACAGCTGGCTGGACATCTGGCTGGACATCTGTCAGAGAGAACAAACGGAGAGCAGACACGTTTAGATGCTGATGAAACCACCACGCAGCAGTGGGAGAAGGTCGCTGTTCACCATGTGGGGGCTGTAGCAGGGGGGTTTGTGCGTCTGAGGGGCGGTGGGGGGCTGGCTCGGCAGGGGAGGGGTGGCACTGGAGGGATTGATGCGCTTCTCCTTCTGACGGCGGTTGCAGAACCAGACGCGGATCACTTCCTTCTCCATGTTGAGCTGCTCTGCGATCATCAGGATCTCCTCTGAGGTGGGCTTCTGGTTCTGAAGGAGAACAGGAAACCAGGTCATGTCAGCTGCACCAAGTTTACCGATGTGATGGTTTAGAAAAATAAATTAAAATTAAGATCCTTATGTGAACGGGTTGGCGGTAAAGCAACACGAGCCAGTTAGTGGCACCACTGTAAAATACTTTATAAATATAACCTATTAAGCTTTGACAATTTTTTAAAATTTTCTTGTTTAAAATTAACTTTTAAATGTATTAATGGTCTTGTCCCTGAACTGGTGAGCAGAATGATTTTAAAAGTCAGCAGCTCAGGAGTTGCAACAAGAGGTGCAGTTGATGGAGACTGTAAACCTACAAAATACAAAACATCATTTGGTCAATGCTCCTTCTCATTTAAAGGTCCCCATATCTGGAATAGTTTACCATCAGCAATAAAAACATTGACTGATCTTAGAGGTTTTAATTCACAGGTGAAAAAATGGTTGAAACAAAACCAAATCTGTGAACACTGAATCCTATAGGGACAGAGGAGCAGCTGTGTGTGTGTGAGGGAACTGTTTAAGCCATTTAAACTTCATTAATTTTTTATTTTATTTTAGATGTTTTTATATAGGGAACTGTTTAATCTTAATTAAATTTTAATTTTATTTTAGCTGTTTTTATATAAAAGTCCAACCAAGGACTGGGTTTGCAAATTAGCCATATGGCTAGAAATCCTGTGTACAAAACAACGGTTGCTTCGTTTTTAACATGTAACATTGTTTATTGTGCTGTCCTTGTTCAAATAAACTTGAATGAATGAATTAGAAAACAACGTCATCCGTGACTCTGTGAACGTTGAGTACCGAATGACTTTGCTGAAATTTACAGAAGTTTTGGTATCTCTGCGTTCCTGCTTTGAGGGAAGTGTTGGTTGCGTCTTTGAACACTAAGGTTACACAAAATGCTTAAAACGAGGCTTTAAAAGGGATTTAAGAACATCTTACCGTTATAAACGCTCGCTCCAGAGCCACGCGCACATTCGTCTCGATGCTGGTTCTCTTCTTCCTGCGACGGCCAGGAAGCCCGTCGAAGCCCAGAGAGGGCGAGGACAGGGAGCTGGGACTGGGCAGGGTGCTGTCTATGGACATGGTTTCTGAGGGACAACGTGTCTATCAGATGAAAGATCACCCATGTGGGCTAGAAGAGGCCGATGCTTCAAGCTCACCTGCATCATTCAGCCACTTCTCCAACAGTGGCTTCAGCTTGCACATGTTCTTAAAGCTCAGGTTGAGCGCTTCAAAGCGAGAGATGGTGGTCTGGCTGAAGTCGTTGCCGTACAGTTTGCCCATTGCCAAGCCCACGTCTCCCTGGAGGGACGGACACGACGAACATGGCAGGTTGAGACGAGCCTAAACGCACTCTGACCTCCAGTGCTAATGGAACAGGTGTTGCATTTACCTGTGTGAAGCCCAGTTTGATGCGTCTCTGTTTAAAAGTGCGGGCGAACTGTTCCAGCTCCTCCAAGTCACTGGGCTCATCGGGGTGAGGGGTCACCGTGGTCACACCTCCACCGCTGCTCACATCCATACTCTTATCTCGCTGTATCTGACGGGACAAGAGAGAAAGAGGTGTTACTGCTGCTGAAGAGGGAGGGTTTTTCTTTCCAGCTGACAGAAGAATCTGAACTTTGTAACATTACATGTGGAGTGCCGCAGGGTTCTGTACTTGGACGCAAGTTATTTAATTTAGTGTATATGTGAATGACTTGGTAGATGTGTCAAAACTTTTTAAATGTGTTTTATTTGCTGATGACACAGACATAGAACGACTGTTGGAAATGATCCAGACAGAATTTGTAAAAATACAAAATTGGTTTCACCTAAATACATTATCATTAAATTTGGAAAAAACATTTTACATTATATTTAGCAATAGTAAAAGGAATATTAATGCAACATTTACAGTAGATGGAATTGAGATTCATAGAGTTAGTGAGGTGAAGTTTCTGGGTGTCATCATTGATGAAAAATTGACATGGAAACCTCATATAAACAATAAAAAAAATATCCAAATCAATAGCAATACTGTATAAAGTAAGGGAACTATTAAATGATAAAGCATTGGTCATGTTATAAAATGCAATAATCGTTCCACATTTAATTTACTGCATTGAAGTCTGGGGTAAGGCATGTAAAACGATTACAAATCCTATTTTTATTTTACAAAAAAGGGCAGTAAGAATTATTACCAGAAAACATTATAGATATACATCAACCATATTGTTTCATAAACTAAAGATATTGAAGTTCTATGACTTGGTTGATTATAGCATTTTGCTTTTTATGTATAGGGCTAATAAAAATATATTGCCTGTAAATGTACAAGTAAATTTTGTTAAAAGGGAGAGCACTTATTTTCTTAAAGGGACAGAAATAGTTTGTGAAACCTTGTTTTCGTACCAGTTTGAAGGAGCGGTGTACAATAATTCAGGGAACAAGATTGTGGAATGGTCTAGAAGAAAATGTTAAAACAACCAGATCTCTGTATGTATTTAAGAGATTGTTAAAAGTGAGTTTTTTTGAAAGCATATGATCAATACTAATAGCATAAGAATTTATATGAGTTGTTGTTTGAGTTGATGTAATCTTAAATTTGGTGATGTAGTTAATTTTGTTCTTTGGTAAATTATTGTTGTGAGTTTATTTGGGTAAAAAGGGGCAGAGATTATAAGATAATTCTTCATCTGCTGCCTTTCATTTTATTTTGAATGTATGATTTTTTTACTTTTTGAGTTGTTGACTTGTTTTTAATGAAATGAATGAATTTCAATAAATAAACACACCTGTGTCTGGAGTCCCATTCTAGTCTGAGCAGAGAGGAGGCTGCCTTGGTTTTGCTGAGGTAGCGAAATAAGATTTGGTGTCGATAAGAGTCCTGAGCAAAACGGGAAACAAAGGAGCACAACATTGTTTGCAGATATAAAAAAAATATTTTATTTGAATGTAAAATAATAGTCAGCCAAGAAAGAAGGGAGCGTCTCACCTTGCTGGGCCTGCTGGGCCTGGGGGAGGAGAAACTGGGCTGGTGATGGAAGCGAGTGACCGGGCACCAACACCAGTTGCTGAAGCTGCAGCAGCTGCTGAATGTCCTGCTCAACAGGGAGGCAGACAGGAGCAAGACGTGGTTATTTCTGACACGTTTAGAAACACAAAGTGCACTGGCACGGTTCAAAAAGCAGAGTCGGATGAAAAGAACAAAAAAAAGAGGAAGGGAAAGCACGTTTACTGCGTAAAAAAAAAAAAAGAGAAACGTGAACGATTAAAGGAGACCACATATAGGTATTTAAAATTTTTATGTTATGTCTGTGTGCTATCTTGACAATATTAATTCATTTTAATACACAAAATAATTCTTAGATAATTAATTATACCCTTTTTAATTCTGCCATTTTTAACTTTCGTTTTGAACGACCGGTTTCTTGAAGTCCACGCCCTTCAACGATCTGTTAACGCCCTCTGTAACAGCCAGTATCTGTAATGTGTTGTTGTTTTAAAATTAGCTCTTTTTTTATTACTCATTTGACTTACTGTTAGTGCTAGCTTAAGATAACTTACCGAAACCCGTCTGAGCGCGCCGCAATTAGCTGCTCCTTTTAGCATGAGACCTGCCGAATCCGAAGCTAATGTTAGCTTGTTCCTCTTCCGGTGTTCGCCAGCTCCGCTCGTTGCACGCGGAGATTTTGGGAGTTATCGCTGTTCCAGTCAAGACAACACAAAGTTCACCAAGTGTCTCCCGTAAATTAATCCGTAAGGAGAAGGTCCTCGCTGCTGCGAGGCTGCTGCAAGGCTGCAACGAGGCTGTACAGTTGAAGCTCCGCTCCATCGCGCCAGAAGAGGGTCCCGTTGCCGCGGGTCCCTACGCCGGGGGTCCGCTCGTTTAATTTTTGCCGGCTGCGCGTTGGGAGCGATCGCAAATACACTAAAAATTGAACTAAAACATAAAAATAACAATTATACTTTATTTATAAAACCATTTAAAAAAACGTTGGTTACGTACCATAACCCCAGATTCTATGAGTAGTTAGCGGAGCCCTTTGGCTTTCTCTTCTTCATTCAGTGGGCGCTGACGCGCGGGGGGGAGACTTCCAATAGGCGGAGCCAAAGGGCGGAGCTAACTACGACACTAGAACCACAGCTGCAACAAAGTGCTGTACACATGAAATTAAGAACATATAAACAAAAGATGAGATGAAATCATGAAAAACAACAGTCATGTGTTTAATACAGAAGTGGGTTGAGCCTAACCAGGGGTTGCTAGGTGAGGGGCTGGACTCAGGTTTGAGGTGATTGGCTACGGCTTGTGACGTCAATAACTGCAGGAAGTGTGAATCCAGGTGTATTTATCAAAAATAAATAAATCTACTTAGAGTAAATAAACCACTGGGTGCATTTTTTTGGCACAAGGACTGTTTTTTATGAAGTAAATACCCAAAGTTGAGTAAAAAAAACATTAAAAAGTGAATTTTGCATCTGTGGTCCCCTTTAAAATATGCCAAAGACGAACAAGAAGGATGGTTTGGCGAGAGAATGAAGCTGCTCATCAGGAAGTATAGCGCTGGCTTGGCGGTCGGTACCTGGGCTGTGAGCTGGATTGGCTGGGAGAGGGTGAGCTGAGGTGGGACGGAGACACTTTGGGTGCTCTGTTCCTGCGTGCCCTGTCCCTGCGGCCCCGTCTGGCCCGCTTGCTGATGCTGCTGGTTTGCCGCCGCAGCCGCCTGAGCTTGCTGATTGGCCTGAGCGGCTGCGTGAGCGGCGTGAGCGGCGTGCGCTGCGTTGGACTGCTGCACGGCGGCGGCCAGGAGCTGCGCCTGGGCCTGCTGCAGCAGCAACTGCTGCTGCGCCGGCAGCAAAGCTGTCAGCTGCAGGAGGAGGAGGAGGAGGGCAAAGGAGGAGGAGAGGACCAGGAAGTTGAGGAAGAGAATTAAAGATGGAAGCAAAGCGTTTAGAGAAGCGATAGCGAAGCAAAGCTGTTAAAATATTGAACGCGAGGCCTCACCCCTGCCAGCTGGGAGCCCGTCAGCATGAGCTGTGTGTGCTGCAGCGCCGTTTGTGAGGGGGTCGGGCCACGAGAAGGAGGAAGGCCCGGGGACATCTCAGCACACTCATCCATCTTATTCTGGAATAAAGAGAAAAAAGAGAAAAGCAATTTGAGTCTTACAGAATTGGGCCTATTTTATTGTAGCTAAAAAGCAAAAAGAGTAAAGCGTGTGCAGAATGCAAAGAGTTCCCGTTCAAACTTCTGACCATCAGGTCTCTCAGGACCTGTGGAGCAAATAATTCCCACAATGAGCTGATCAGTCTTTGGTTTTGTTTTTTGCACAAAAGAAGAGAAGACGTGTTTAAACCGGCCGGAGGGATCTTCTTCTTCCAGCTTTCTGATTTGCATATCTCCTGCGGTATGAAAATGAGATTTCACTCTCTCTGGTTTGGTGAGAAAAGTAAACTTTAAGATTTACTTTAACTCTCAAAAGGCTTTGTGAAAAGAGAGTGCCATCGTACTCGGTTTAAAAAACTAAAAAAAAGTTGTGTGTGTGACTTTGTTTACATTTAGGACTCGGTGAATCCTCCGCCTCACCATCGTGCACGACAAAAAAAGCAATTCAGAGCATAGAAATGAACACAAAGCTGAGGCGGCCATACTGTCAATAAACCGAAAGAGTGACGCTGAGGATACAAAAGATGAACAAACAGCGGGCCCAGAATCACGCACAGACATGCACAGGCAGCTCCGAAACACCGGCACTCACCTTGCTGCTGTTCAGGTTTGGTGACAGAGGAAAAGGGCAGATTTTCATGGACTGAGCCTTTGAGAAGAAAAAACACAAATACATTTTAAAAGATCATAATGATTTTAGTTTAACATTCAACAACATAGTCTGGGAGCTTTGGTTTATTGAAAGAATGCATATCGCCCGCCACATTCCTTGCCACCGTTTTAAGCTGAATCAATAATACTAAGAAGAGAGAGTTTTAGTTGTTTTTGGTCAAACTTTGTAAATTAATTTACGCATGGCCTCGTGCAATATTGCACTCAGAAAATTTGTTAAGTTGACTCTCAGCTACCACCAAAACAAATTTTGGTACCACTTTACAATAAGGCTCCTCTTATACATGGCTAATAGTTTATAGATAAGTTATTAATTCCTCTATAAACACGTTATACGTCATTAATAACTGCTTATTATGCATTAATTAAGGGTAACAGAGAGAAAACTGACCTGTTTTTTTCTTCTTCAAAATAGTGATCCAAATCTGCCACCTATATATTTAATCTAGAGTTGTTATATTAAACATTTCAGACTAAGTTGTAAGCACAATAAGCATTTGTAAACTTATTTTTTAGCATATAAATTGTATTTTATCACTGCATTACAAGCATCTACAACTAATATTATATCCTAAAAAAAAGGTTTACAAATGCTTATTGTGCAAACAACTTAGTCTGAAATGTTTAATATAACAACTCTGAAATATATAGGTGGCAGATTTTGCTCACTATATGGCAAGAAACTGCTCAGTTTTCTCTCTGTCATCCTTAATTAATGCATAATAAGCGCTTATTAATTATTTATAAAGTGTTTATAGAGCAATTAATAACATATCTATGAACTATTTATTAGCCATCTATAAGGGGAGCCTTATTGTAAAGTGGTACCCAAATTCTAACCATATAGCTGTTAAATTGACAGAGTTATTGCTCTTTTGTGTTTTTAAAGTTGATTAGCTGTGACGGCCATCTTAAATTGACCTGACTTCAACCGTTTACCACCTTTAGAGGCAATTTAAAAGAGTAACTCCTGAAAGTTTCATTAAAATCCATCCCTGGTTCGTGGGGTATTTTGCTAACAGAGTTAAAACCTGTCATGGAAAAGTTTTAGGAACAGAGCTTATTTGATTAGTTAGTTAATTAAAGCATTCTTTGGGGATGACTCATACTAACGCACCAAATTTCATCTCAATATCTACAACACTGATAACCGTTTTTGTGTTTAATAAGCTTGCTTAGCTGTGGCGGCTATCTTGAATGTGGTGGATTCCAAAAGGTCATCAGATGTAGATGTTCAATCAGTGGTTATTTTCTGAGAGTTTCATTAAAATCATCTGATGCTACATATATACATTATTTGCACAAACACAGGCAAAATCATTTTTAGTACCGTATTTTTCAGATTATAAGGTGCATTAAGCAAAACAAAACAGATAAGACAAATGTATTCAACTCATTCACAATAACTCTCAACATTGTTCGGTTGTACCACATAAAATCAGTTTGAGGTCAGTAAGCACAACCAGAATTAATGCATATGGCTTACTGTTGATTTTTGAGAAAATTGCAGGATTTTAAGTGCGCCTTATAGTCTGAACAATACGGTAGTCTTTTTCCCATTTTCTTAACAGCAAACCTATTTTGAATACAACAAAACAGTTATTAGCTGATAAAATATAAAGTTTTTGTCCTTCTTTTATCACTTTGTTGGATCATCTCTGTAGGTGAAAGAAGTGGGACTCATCGCAAGCATCACCTGGTGATTCGATTCAGGTCCATTCCGCTCTGACTCTGCGTGGGAGGGAAAGGAAAAAGTGATCAGTCTCATCTTCAGCATAACTCACAAACACAGGCGTGTACAAATACTTTCCAGTGTCATACATGTGCAGTGTTTTACATACAGTATACAGTTAAGGAAGCAAAGCTTACCTGTGCCCTCTAAAGGTGAGTCGGCCCCGACTTTTTCAGCCTCTGCTGGCTTTGACATCCTGATGTCTGCAACAGAAAGACACACACACATCAACAAATCTGGCTGCTTTGCTCCTATTTAGCAGACATTTATTGACCAGAATCAAAAAGAAGGCGTCCGCCCTGGATAGGTTAAGTGTTTTCAGGTCACAGAGCGAGCCTACACACACACACACACACACTGTAAACCAAACAAATGGTGGCTGAATCATTCACAAAACCAAATCAGCCCACATCCATTCATTCTTTCCAGTCGGTGGTTCAAATGCAGGAGTGGGCCGATCGAGGGTTTCTAAATTTAACACGAGGTGTTTTCGTGGGAGCACACAGCGGCACCGACGACGCCTCACGTCGTTTGTCATTCATCACAAGACCAACATCACTTTCTGCTCCCTTTTGTTGGGACAGTCCCGTGTGGCGACGCTCCCGAGTGCACGAAGGCAACGCATTGATCATCTCTTCTGTTCATCACCAAAACAAAGTGGGATTCTGGCAGCGGAGAGGCTCGGGTGAGAGAGGAATAAAAAAGAAGGGCCCGGAGGGGTCGAGGGGGATTTGAGAAGAGTTTAGATAGAATACAAAAGTGTGTGTGTGTGTGTGTGTGGTAATTTATGTTTGGTTATCATCCTACAGCATTATCTAATGACAAAAGCCATTTTATGTGTTTGAAACCTCAAACTGTAGGAAAAAACTTTTTAGTTGGGTCCATTTGAAACTCTTTACTCTTCTGCTATGTCTCTCCTTAACACACACACACACATGTGCACACACACAGAGCTACTTCCCTTTTGTGAAAGCATGCAAATCTGTCCAACGTCCAACTAATTATATCTGCCACCTGCACAATAAACTCTCGGCCTCCCTCCTCCTCTTTCACCCTTCTCGTCTCGTTTTCCTCTCCTCTCTTCCTCCTGTTAGTTTTCTCATCTGTTGTTGCCAAGATTTAATTTCTGACTCATTAAATACAGAAAATTGAACTTTATTTGATTTGATTTATTTTACAGTACTGTACAGTATTTCCAAGCAAGTGGTCAAGCACATGTTCCACCACTGGGTGGCAGCAGCAACACATGGCACCACACTGACCACCACATGGCCTCTGCACTCCACCAGACAGAGACAGAACTTGTAGATGAAGAGCCTCTCCCTGATCAGACACATCCAGCAGTGCAACAGATGTGAGATCAGTCACATGAACTGTGTGCAACGTCTTTAGGGGACGGGGGGGAAGTGACGATCAGCTTCAGAAGCTCCACTTTGCCGCCATTCTGGCAGCATTATGGGTAAAGCACACACACTTACACAGATTGTAGGATTTCCCTTCAAAAGCTGAAGCTATTTTTGGTTGTTGTTTTTTTTAAAGAAGAAGCAAACATCTGTTTTAGGTTATGACCCTGCTCAGCAGGTGGATTATCCAACATTTCACACAGCACCTCTATTTTAGGTTTGAGTCTATTCATAAAACCAAAGAACTCTCCACTGTTGCTCAATTTCTTTTTTAAAACCACTTTGCCCCAAAATAGCACCTTCCTCTTACTTATAAAAAAGTTGCCACTGTATTGGCCGTGTATTGCAAACGTCCCATAGCTCAGATCTTCAATGTGTAAAAAAGGCCAAATCCAGCAGACCTAAAAGGTGATCCAGATGGAAAAAGGTGTGTGTGTGTGTTGATTCATGGCTTGCAGCGGCCTGCAGACAGTAGCGTGGTGGATAACGTGGTCAGTAACGCAGTGGTGGGACAGTATATCAAGATGCTGTGTGTTGTTCTCACTTCCCCTCCCGACTTCCCCTTTCACCGGGTTGAAAGCTGAGTGCTAAACCCGACACTTACTGTCAGCACGGCTATTAATATGAACCCCCTCACTCTCTCTTTCACTCCATCTTTTAAAAAACCTGCCCGTCGTCGTACAACACGCTGCATCTTCACGTAACAGCGAGCCCACTTCCATGTTACGGATGAAAACTTGTAGGTGAGCAAAAGGACAAGAGGTGACTTCTTCTGCACACTTTTTTTTTTTTTTTGCACAAATTTCATTTGAAGTGAACTTTTTTTCTGTCCCTGCAAAGCACAAAGCGGAGTTCAAATTTATTTTCCAAACTTCGTGCTTATTTATCCACGATGCACGTGAGGCCAGCGAACAGCCCCGTCCTAAACCTGACCATGAGAAGCTCCTTTATCACGACCCGTTTGGACTATTGTAATGCACTATATGCTGGGGTCATCTCACGTCTCCAGCTCGTCCAGAATGCTGCTGCTCGACTCTTAACCGGAACTCGCAGGTCTGAACACATCACACCAGTTCTGTCCTCCCTTCACTGGCTCCCTGTGCAGTCCAGAATAGTCTTTAAATTCTTCTGTTGACCTTCAAATGCCTAAATGGCCTCGCACCCCTTTACCTCTCTGAGCTACTGGAACCATACGCTCCCTCCCGGGCCCTGAGATCATCTGATCAGCTGCTTTTGGCTGTTCCTAAAACAAGACTGAAGCTCAGAGGAGATCAGGCTTTTTTCAGTCATGAGCCCCAAACTCTGGAACAACCTGCCCCCCAACATCACACAGGCCACCCCCCTTCTTCAGTTCAAATCTCTGCTAAAAACTCATCTGTTCTCGCAGGCATTTCTCACATGAGTTGATTTGTGTGAAGAATAAATCTTATTATATCTGCCCCTTTTTTCAAACAATCAGATTATTATTGTTTAATCTGATTGTTTGAAAAAAAAAGGGTCAGATATAAAAAGATTTATTATTCTTTCTGCTACCTTTCATTTTTTTTATATTTTGTACATTATCATTTATGAGATTGTCTTGTATTGTGTTTCTTTTGTAAAAAAAAAATGAACAAATTTAATAAACATAAACATTTAGTGTTTTCATTTGTTTTTTGTTCTGTGCTTCTACGTTTTAAATGATTTCATTAATTCTTCAGTATAATCATTAGTGTTTGGTATTTTTTAAATTCATTTGACTCCCATTGCTGTTGTTGTTAAGCACTTTGAGAACAGTTTCTGTTTTAAATGTGCTCTACAAATGAAGTTGACTTGACTAAACAGACCCAGTGTAATGCTGCATAATCCTGTGTCATGAATAAATGATGTAACGGAAAGGAAACGAGGAACATCCGTGCATGTGTGTGTGTGTGTGAGCGCAAACTGGACTGTTTCTGTTATTCTCCTCTGGGTATTTTGGCTCAGATGAAACAACACTACCCAAAACTACAACCAAAACCCCTCAGCCCCACTTCCTGGGTCAGACAGGTGATGTTGGAGTCACAATAAAAACCTGGTTTTGACAAACTGAGCACAAAAAAGACGATAAAATGTGCAGGTAGTGAAACAGTCGTAGCTTCAAAAAGTCGTCTTTGCTGCCCAAAACAAGAAGTTGAAGAAAAAAGAAGTAAAGAGGCCAAATTCAAATAATCTGCTCCTGCAGCTCCTCGTTCATTCATTAATTAGGACAAAAAGCAAACGATGTGCGTTGAAGGGAAACTTGAGAGTAGCTATGACGAAAGCTGACATTTTATTAAAGTTTGTTAAAAGTTAATTAAACAATGAATAAGTAATTTAAACAAGACTTTGCGACAAAAACTTAACAAAATAACAATCACGTTAAAAGGTAATTTGTCCATAGCAAATATTCGCTCTATCATATGTCGATTTATGATTGGGATTTTGTTGCAAATGATTATTTTCTTTGTTTGTTCCGCCTGAAGCAGGCTTCAGATGAATCAGGTCGTAAAAGCAAACACCAATTAAAATGCAGCAATGACACTCTCTTCTCATTGAATAATTTTTATTTGCTATGAGAAATCTTTTTTCTTTTAAATGAAAGGGAAACTTTGATCACTTGGCTGCACGTAAACCATCTGCAAAGGCTGGAAGTTTTTTATGATTACACCTGTACATGTTTGTTTTACTGACAGTGACGTCCATTTGTTGGTTTTCATGAGATCAGAGCAACTTCCATCCTCAATGACCACATCAGGCGAAGAAGTGACGTTGTGTTCTTTATAATCCACGAATCACTCTTTGATAAACATCACAAACCAACCTAGAATTTTTTTCATATTTGACCTGAAGTAATGAGCAACACAAGCTAATTGACATTTAAAAATTGATTTCTGGAAACTGGTGAGTCAGCTAACAGCTTGCTGATGAGACCGTCTGTCACTCTGACCACTGAACGCGAGGCCGCCGAGGGGCGCGGGGAAGAGCGTGGCCATTTTTTCTGCTTCGGGTACCCCAAAAATGATCAAAACTGGAGGGATCTCCTCCCCTTTGTGAAGAACTATCACAGAATTGGTGCACGTTAATGTTCAAACGTTACAATTTGAAGACGGTGAAAGCACACATCAGCTCACGCTCAAACAAAAAGTTTCACAAATCCTTATCAGCCAAACATCTGTCAGATGAGCATGAGACAGCTTCAGCACTTCGTGAGAAAAGAGAAGACGATATAAATAAGACAAATATAAAACAAAAGCTGCACAAAAAAATTCTCATTAGAAACATTTTTATACTTTTGTTGTCCAAAATATTTGACTTTAATATAAAAAACACACTCAGAGGCAAGCCGAGGGCTGGTGAGGTGTGTGACCTTTTCCTCTACCTGTGACCCCTCATCCATCCATCCATCCATCCTCCTTTCACCTCGTATCACCTCTTCCCTTTTAGCGTTTTCCAATTAGCTGAGCTTGTTAGGCTTTAATCAACAGCACAGACACAACTCTTTTACACACAAACACACACATTCAGCTGTAATTGGTGCTGGCAAACGAAGGCAGAGCTGCACAGACAGACACTCACCTGGCAACCACATGCTGGAGAAGTCCTTCGCAGCTATTGCCGCTGTCTTGGTCATATCAGTGTGAGAGTGTGTGTGTGCGCCCTCGCCAAAGACAAACTCTCACTCGCCCTCCCCACGTCGCTCTCTCATATTAATTCATATGGTTGAATTACCCTCCCTCCCCTTTTCTTTCTCTCTATCGTACACACCAGTCCACACCCCTCCACGGCAAGGCCCCACCTCCTCCCCACATCCTGCAACACAACAGGAAGTAACTCTCAAAAGAGTAGGAACTCAGAGCAGAGGAGAGAAGAACACAGAACTTTTTTTGTTGTTTTTTCACGTCTTACTTTAATATAGAAGAAGAAGAGGGAAGGAGGGGGAACACGTAAGAAGGAGTGGGAGAGAGTGAGCAAGGAGACTGATCAGATGGAAGAGGTGAAAACGAGGGGGACGTCGGAAAGTGATGGCGCGGCTGGAAACAGCCACTCACACATAATAAATACCGTACACACAATAGCGCTTTCACACACGTGAGGCAAAAACAGCACGCTTGGCATCGTGACCGAGGAGCATCCGTGACCACTCTCATGACCTTTGACCCTGTGAACATTTAAAACGCCTATCCAAAAAAATGGCACCCATCCGTCTCTTCTTGGGCATGTGTTGACGTTTGACTCAAAGAGGGTGTGGGTGAGCACACGAGTGGGTGTGAGGTGGTCTGTCAGCAGGGGGGAGGGTGTGGGTGGGAGACGTCGACTCCAACAGAAGATGTGAGACATCCACGGCTACGTTTAACGCTCCAACCCGAGTGGAAGGAAAAAGCTGTCACGGTACCACTGACCACGCTGTGAGCTGCGTGCAGAGATGCACCACGGTGAGAACCAGTGTTGCCAGATCTTGCGACAGAAACAAGCGACCAGACCTTTGAAAACAAGCCCAAAACAAGCAATTCAGTCTTTAGAAACAAGTCAAAAACAAGCCCAAACCAAGCAATTCAGTCTTTAGAAACAAGTCGAAAACAAGCCCAACTGGCAACCCACCCCATTGTGTAAAACAAAGGCCATTTTTAAACAGTATAAACATACAGTTAATATGGCATTACATATAAACAGCAAAATTATGCTAAACACTTTGAAGAACATATCCACTCTAAAAAATAAAAATACATTTGGCATATTTATACAAATGAATCCCATTAAGCCTCTGGGACTCATTTACCAGAGAGACCTGAATTTTAAACGAAGAGTGATGACAACAATGGACAACGACAACAACAGACAATCATAAAGGATGCGTACAAAATAAAATAAAAATTAAACAGCAAACTCATAGTAAGTTAAGTCAACAAAAAAAAAATTCTTTAATCTCTATCCTGAATCATGTTTTAAGTGTGCGCTCTTTCTCCCATTCTTTATTATATTTTTTCCCATATTTCCCCCACTTATTGGAGCTCATTTTAGCATGGTTTTGTCACTCTAGACAAAGAATAAAGAACAAAGAACAAGCCCAAATACGCGACTTTACATTCAAAACAAGCACAAGAAACCACAACAAGCGACTCACTGAATTTATAAGCGTATGCAGAAAATAGCAAGCCCAAAGTTGCTTATAATAAGCTGACTTGGCAACTATGGTGAGAACCCGTGCACGTGACGGCGTGAAGGTGGAACAGTGCTCACGAGGGAGGTGTGAGGCATCATCAGCACCACCCACTCGGATTAAAAAGACGAACGAGTGAAACTCTAACGTGGAGGAGTGATGAGGGAGGAGAGCGGCCTGTTGTCAGCAGAGCATCCCATCATCCAGCCCTGACAGAGAACAGCACTGACCACATGGTGGCGCTCTTTCTTCACCTAAACCAGCAGCAGGTTGAGCCCCTGAAGAGAGGCCTGTCCTCCCCCCCCCCTGCTCTGTCACTAATTCAAAAGCTAAGCCAGCAGAGTTCCCAAGTTTAACCTTATAAATACTTGATGTGGTGATTTACAACGAGCCGGCGTGCTGCAGGATGGACGCTCGCACACACTCGTTTCAAACCTGACCTCAAATATATCAACACTCACGTCCTGACAATGTTATCTACTGGTCGCGAGAACACCTGATGAGTTCAGAAGTTTCTTCTAATTTATTTAACTAATTTAACGGAGTTCACTTTAACTTTGTTTGCATGTACCGGAAGGGCTTTCTGTTTTGCAGCAACTGTAAGAGGCAAGATGACAAACACGAGAAGAAGCAAATGCCTGACAAATACAAGTACAGAGATCTCTGCAGCAGCAGTGATCAGATTTTAATATGAATAATAATAAACACATATTTTAAAAAGTAATACATGAATGAAAATAAAAACATCCAACCTATTACCTCCATATGTGCATATTATGTTTTCTTGGGTCCTGAAGGAAGTAACCTAAAATTGGAGCCAGGTATGCAAAACTATGCTATAAAAAGTGATAAAAGCACTTAAAACAATTAAAAAAAAAATTTTTAAATCCTAAAACCAAGATATAAAAGAATAAAAACAACTAATTGCTTTTTCCAATTTTTGCATTTGTAAAAGAGATCGCTGGGAATTTTTATCTCTGCTGGTTTAATTTAGATAATCACAAGGAACCAAATAATAACATGTGCCATGTTGATCATTATTTGAGTTTAAAAAAAAGGCAAACTTCTAACAGGAATGTAAAAATGTGTATAGGTTTTAAACAAATAGTAGAATCGTATTGATCTGGCGTAATGAAAATTCAAAACAAAGTTTTAAGGAAGTGACCTGTAAGAAACTAGATCACAGTTAAGAAAAATAATGACTTCTTTTGACAGGCGGTGTTACTGAATAAAACTTTGATAAATAAAAGCAGGCGTAACGTTTAAAAGACATTATAAAAATATATATATTTGATTAATAATATAGAAGTATAATTATTGCTTTCGTTAGTGCTGATCACCTGAAACAGCGTCAAACAGTCAGACCTGTTCCCAGACAGGGACAGACTGCCCATCGCTGAGAGGGGGGGGGGGCAGTTCCTCAGGTCAGAGGTCATCTGAGCAGCCTGGCGTTGGCCGTGACCTTTGTTCAAATACAATATGCCCGCACAACTAGCCATGTGAGTGTGCAGTAGTTTGAGAAGCCCAAACAGGGGTTTTAATCTGTGTGTGTGTGTGTGTTTGTGTCTTGGTTGCAACAAATATTAAAGTTACCAACACCCTTTCTTTAATAGTTCCCTGATATGGGTCTTAAAGCAGATGTTCCCTGAACTAAAAACAGAACCAGTAAATGTTAATGAATGAATCCCGATTCACTTTTTGAGGAACTATGAGCCGTTTGCGAAGAGCGATGTGATCAAAACTAGCAGTCGCGCACGCCAAACGGTGAACCGCACGTATATAAACACACAATCTGATGGCGAGGCTCCAGGGAGGAGGATGGGTGGAGGTTTAAGCCTCTGGAGTGCCATCCATCACGCCAATGTCACAGAATGAGGGAGAGGCAGGGAGGGAGTTAGCAGGAGGAAGAATAAAGAACAAAATGGAGAAAGAGTGAAGCAGATGTAAAAGGTGACGTGAATAAAGGTGAGCGAGAGAGAAGGATGAATAAAACAGACTGAGGGAAGGATGCTGGCTGCAGGGAGGAAGGTGGGAGGAGACTGTTTGTATAATGGGTCACTGAAGGGACGAGTTCAGCACCGGTACCTTTACGGTGAGGCCTGAGGCCTATACGGCACTTAACGTGATTTAATTCACACGATCCATCACGTTCCTCTCCGTGTAGAAGGGAACAGAACATGGCTCCGCCATGGACCAGTCAAACGGTGCGACTCTATTACACAAGGTGAGAGATTTAAAATCCCGTCCCGAGGAGGTGTGTGTGTGGCGTTCAGGTGTCGCCCCGTGAGGAGCTGGTGGATTATAAACAGTGGGTCCAGCTGTGTGTGGACTCCAGAGGTGGAGGTTGTGTATGAGACCCAGCAGGGGCTGAAACACACTCACACTGGCTGCCTTATGGGACCGGCGCCATCTCAGCCGCCTCCACCTTCTCAACACCTCGTCCTCCCTCCTGTCCTGATACCTCTCAACAGCTTCTTTTCCTGGGGCCTCTCTGCACCTCCATCCTTCTTTCACACTGTTCCCCTCATCTCTGTGTCATCTCGGCGGCCCACAGGGAGCCCGGTTTTGTCTGGATGGACACTGTTCTCTCCCACGGCGCCACCATGGAAGCTCAAACTCTTCGGCCTCTCGTTTGGGCAGAGGAGTGAAGTGTCTGCAGCGAGGGACTGGCAGCCTCCATCACAGAGACTCCTCCACACTCAGCTGTGGGGAGGAGGAGTTATCAGTTATCTTTTCAGAGACCTTGAAAAGGTGATTCACGATTTTATTACCTCTCGTTTGGACTACCGTATTTTCCGCAATATAGGTTGCGGCTTTGTGTCTATTTTGCATGCCCTGCGACCTATATTTAGGTGCAACCTATTTATGGCTTTTTACCACTTTCGTGTTATTTACGTTCTAAAATAAGCTGATTTGTAATCATTTATTAACAAAAATTAAACAGAGACACACTCTTATAATAATGTCAGCTAACAAATATATATATTTTAGGTGTTTATCCTGCTAAAATTAAAATACCGGTACATGCAGGTCTGTTCGCTGTTACTGCATGCCTGGTGCTGCGCGTGCATGTTTTGTTTCATCCGACGTAGCGAAACTAATTTTTAAATCCAGCTCATTTCACAATTACGTTCATTTATTAAGGAAAAGTTCAGCTCAGACACATATTTGCTATAATTTTTATCAAACAAATAATTGTTTTTAAGTGTTAATCTTCTTAAAAGCCTTGCTGTGCGCTCCTGTGGCAGACATTTGCAGCAGAGCTAAACACGGTCCACATTTCCGGGTTGTCTTAGCGGTAACGCGTCACGTCAGCGGTGACGTAGGTGCGACCTATATTTAGGTGCACCTACATTCTGGAAAATACGTTACTGTAATTCATTGTATGTTGTTTAGACAAATCATCTTTGCATCGTCTACAATCTGTCCAGAATGCAGCAGCTCGTCTTTTAAAAGCAACTAAAAAATATGAACACATAACCCCTGTCCTGGCTTCCCTCTACCGGCTCCCTGTGCGCTTTCAGATTGATTTTAAGATTTTATTGCTTGTTTTTAAAATCTTAAAAGGTCAGGCCCCGTCATATTTATGTGATCTTATTAACATCTACACTCCGGTAGCACTCTGGTCTACCAACCAGCAAAGGTGGGCGCCAGACCGCTAGGGAGCGCTAAAGCGCTAATCCGCTTATAGCGGACCTAAACAATTTGTTAGCTTTACAGCGGATTGACTAACTTTTATAATTCATAAGCGGATTTGCGCTATTTTTATTTAAAATGCAGTACCGCTAATAACTAATTATCTATCAGTAAAAACGAAAAAACTTATTTACGGGCTCTTAAATCAACCGGACGACTGCTAACAGACCATATCCTGTCAGCGCCGGATGTGGTCCGTGACAAAAAAGCGTCCCCCTCAGTCTCTTGGCTAGAGAGAGCGCAGTTAGCAGCCAGTGTGTTACTCTGCAGCCTTATTGCTTGTTTTCGAAGAGTCAGACGAAGAGTTTTTAACATGGAGGGTGAACTTATGGATGTTTCTCAGCGGCCTACGCGACGCGTCTGGATTTAAAAAAGTAGTTCGCCATTTGCCCTCTCTTCAAAATGGCGGTGGCCACAGAAGCTAAGGACTTTCCAAGAAAACACGGTAAAAACAATTATTTCTTTGCTGAGAAAAAATATATTTCATAGCTGACGTTATAGCACAAGTTCTTCTGAGCTTGATAGTTTCACGAAATGGTCAAATCTGCTGGATTTAAAAAAGTAGTTCGCCATTAGCACATTAGCTTAATAGCATTAGCGTCCGCTAATGTTGCTAATACATAAGCGCTTTTGAAATTGCGGACCTAAATAAATTAATAAGTGCTTTAGAAATAGCAGAACTAATTTTTGGATTAGCGCTGCCCAGCACTGCCAACCAGTTTCTCATGTCCCCAGATCCAGAATGAAGTCCAGAGGTGATCTGGCTTTTGCGGTTGCTGCTCAGTTTACCTGAGAATTTAAAGACCACTCAGACTGTTGAGACTTTAAAATCTCTGCTCAAGACTCATCTGTTTTACTTGGCATTTGCAGAGTCTGAGAACAAATTTTGAGCAGATTTTATTGTTGTTGTGATTTTACTGTTAACTTTATTATGTTTCAGTGTCATTACATGCATTTTACTCTTTTATTTTTGTTTTTTAACTGTAAAGCACTTTGGTCAGCTTCTGTTGTTTTTATGTGCTTTATAAATAAATTGACATTGACATCCATGCAGTGGCGGAGCTAGACTTTTATTGCTGGGGGGGCCGAGGGAGGGGGGGCAAGGCTATCGGTAAGGGGTCCACTTACAGTGGTAAAAATGGACTTGTCCCAACTTTTTTGGGATTTGTTGACGCTATGAAATTTTGAAACAACATATTTTTCCCTTAAAATGATACATTCTCTCAGTTTAAACTTTTGATCTGTGATCTAAATATTTTTAAGTTTAGAAATCAAGTCTTTTTCTAAACAGCTTTAGTGTTTGACTTTGTCCACACTCATAAAACACACAATGAAGTACAAAAAAAATAAACATGTCTTTGCGTGAGTGCAGATACAGCGTGC
>JBBPBX010013097.1:0-20671 GCA_038048925.1 Garcialebias charrua
TTTAAACAAAGTATCAAAAACTAGCAAAACATTATAAGGTAGATGTATAAAATCAAAAACAAGAACATATCTGCATTGGTTTTTGCCAGGATTCCAACAGATTCTTAAAACCAGAGAGGTCAAGGCCGAGAGCTTCAGATCTTTTTGTAAGATATTCCAGGAAGCAGGAGCAGAGTAGGAGAAGGCCCTTTTTCCAAGTTCAGTCCTCACTGACGGAACACTGCAGGTGATCATGTCCTGAGAGCGCACACTGTAGCTGCACTCACGCAAAGACATGTAGGAGGAGATGTATGAGGGCAGCAGACCAAGAAGTGATTTAAAGATGAAGATGTACCAGTGGAAGAGTCTGCGTGAGGTTAATGATGTCCAGTTAACCAGTGAATACAGGGTGCAGTGGTGGGTACGATAATCACAGCCAGTTATGAATCTTAGTGCACCATGATAGACAACATCCAACATCCGCAGGGTGCTTGTAGGAGCATTCATGTAGAGAATGTCACCGTAATCAATGGAGGGAAGGAAAGTCACAGATACAAGGCGTTTCCTAGCATTCAGTGTTAGACATGATTTATTTCTGAAAAAGAAACCCAGTTTAAAGGTTAAAGTTTAAACCCAGTTTAAAGTTTTTTTTTTAAGTCGTAGCACAGTTTTACTAAATGAGCTGAACGTTTTATTACAAGAGGTTAAAACAGCACAAAATATGTGAGGAAGTCGTAGTTTGATTGCAACACACAGAAAATAACAAAGCAGGGGAACATAAGTGTGAATGCTGAATCACACAAAAAGCACCATGTCAGAAAGCATGAAAATAAATGATTTGAAGATAACGTCAGTCTAACAATTTCCAATGAAATCAATGATAGATTTACTCTGTGAATGTTGTCAGCCTCGTTAGGTTGAAAGCAATGGATTTACTAGAGCCTATTAATGGAAGCATGTTAGAAACCTCAGCTTCCTGCCACTTTGAATAGAAGTGAAGAGTTATCTTGTGCTACTTTTTTTTCCCTCCTATTTTTTCCTTTTATAGATGGCCTCCCTTCTCACCTTACAGCCATCCTCTTCACACCATTATGATTTGGTTAACTTGTGTTACTAATAGAGGTTTTGTAGTTTCCCCATTTTCTGTTCTCCAAAAACTTCATGTCACAACTACCGTTATGTGCTCTTCTCTTCTCAAACTGGCTTAAATTCACCAGACAAACTGTTTGAGACGAGTGTAAACAAATTTGTGTTACCACGATGGCTTGCTTAACATGGTCTGGTCTCGGTCCTACTGTGTTGGGGAATTTTAGGCCCACCTCCAAGCTTCCCCTACTGTCAAAAATCTTAGAAAAAAATGTTTAATCACAGTTACAAACCTTCCTGGATGAACATAACATCATGGATGTGTTCCAGTCTGGATTAAAACTCTCCATAGCACAGAGTCAGTTCTGCTGAGAGTTTTTAATGACATCCTCCTGGCACGTGACTTGATCATGTGATCCTTGTGTTACTGGACTTAACTGCTGCTTTTGATACATAGACCACAACATTTTATTGTCACATCTACAGTACCAAGTAGGTATCGGTGGGACTGCTCGGGAGTGATTGGGGTCCTATCTTGCAGACAGAACATTTCTGTAAAAATTGCTGGGTATGAATCCTTTTCTGCTCCTCTGTCATGTGGGGTTCCTCAGGGATCAATTTTAGGGCCTTTGCTTTTTTCTTCATATCTGCTTCCTCTAAGATCAATTTTTAGAAAACATAGCATCTCCTTTTGCTGCTACGCTGATGATTGACAAATATATGTGCTTTTAAGGCGAGTTGATGCTTGGCCCCTTAAACTTCTTTTATTGTGGCTTGAGGATCTTAAACCTTGGATGGCCCTATACTTCCTGCATTTTAATGGGAAAAAAAAGACAGAGGTACTTGTTTTTGGACCTAGTGGAGCTTGTTCGAGCCCTCCAGTTGACTTAGGCCCCCTGACAATGTACGTAACGTCCACAGTTACAAATCTTGGTTTTAATATGGACAGTGATTTTAAACTTGACAGTCAAATAAGGACCACAGTGAAGTCTGGTTTTTATCATTTAAGAAAAATAGCAAAGGTAAAATCTATTCTTTTAAGGCAACGGTTTGAAACAGTAATCCATGCCTTCATTTCATCACGGCTGGATTACTGTAATTCTCTCGGAGTCAGCCAGTCCTCACTTACATGTCTGCAACTGGTGCAAAATGCTGCTGCATGTCTTTTAACTGGAACATGCAAAAGAGAGCACATCACACCTGTCCTGGCTTCTCTCTACTGGCTGCCCATGTATTCAGGTCTCTCTTGTAAATGAGTCCCCGAGGCTCAATGGGATTAACCTGTCTAAATAAAGGTTGAATGAATTTTAGAGTTAATTTTAAAATCCTTTTGTTCGTTTTTAAGGTTTTAAACTGCCTTGCCCCACCTCATTTAACAGTCACTCCCTCAGTCACTCAGGTCCTCTAACCAGCTGCTTCTGGCCATTCCCAAAAGTAAGAGGAAGCTTCGAGGAGACAGGGCTTTCTCTGTTAGTGCCCCTAAATTATGGAACACTCTGCCTTTACACATTCGACAGGCCCCCTCACTGGCCATTTTTAAAACCCGTCTGAAAACTAATTTCTGTTCATTGGCCTTCAACCCAATTTTACTTAATTTTTATTGCTATTGATTTTAGTCAAAGTCAAAGTCAACTTTATTGTCAGAACTGCAATATGTACAGGACATACACAGGACCGAAATTGCGTTTCTCTCAGTCCCTCGGTGCAACAGTAACCATCTAAACACTAAACACTAAAACATTTAATAAACATAAGCATAAAATAGTAAAAGTGTAACACTGTCCTGAGTTTTTCATAATAGTATAAAAGTATGAAAATTTACACCAACACTGAAACACCAAACACCCCTGAAACACCAAACACCCAATGAACATAAGCATAAAATGAAATAATAAAAGTGTAATACTGTCCTGAGTTTTTACATAGTAGTATAAAAAGTATATCTATAAAATAAACTGAAGGTTCTAGCATTGACATTTGCAAAGAGTGGCACAGCAGCATATAAGTTAATGTACACAGTATATGTATGAGGTAGTTGATGTTGGTATAGAGGCAAAGTGGCATATGCAGTGAGGCACATAAGGCACATTTGGCATCCTTAGATAAGGCTAGTCAGAGAATGCTATATATGTATCTGCAGTAGTATAGATAAAAGTAGTGTAAATGTAAACAGTAGTAATAAATGTAAAGCAGTAGTAGTAAATGTAAACCGTATTAATAAATGTAAACAGTGAATGTAAACAGTAGTATGACTATAGGCAGTAATGTAATACAAACATTAGTGCAAATATGAGAAGTAGTGCAAACTGAATGAGTACATGACCGAGAGTTTAGTGAATAACCCGTTTGATGACACAGAGTCCAGTGTTAAAAACTTTGTGTTGAGTGGTAATGTGTGAGAAAGTTTTTTGTGTTAAGGCAGTTCAAATGGGAGTTCAAGTCGTCATTTTATTGTGTTTTAAATTGAGTTTTTAGTTTATTGTGTGCTTGGCGTTGAAGCTTTGTTTTTATGCTCTCTTTTATCTTATTTTTACCTGATGTTCAGCACTTTGTTTCAGCTGTGGCTGTGTTAAAGCGCTTTATAAAAAAGTTGTTGATGATGATGATAAATATAAAAAGAGAAGACAAGATGAGGGCACATTCTCTTTCTTCAACCTTTTGTAACCCTGCAAAAATGTGAGAAAACCCAATTTCTAAATTATTTAAAGTTGCACTAATCTGAACGTCTGTTTAAATTTTAATATGATAGTCATGCGTTTTGCACCCTATGGGTTTAAAAACTAAATATGTTGCAGCATGTCTTGGGCAAAATACTTTTCGTTTTATGTTCAGGTGTGCAGGTGCAAGATAAAAGACATCAGACTTCCAGAGCATAATTTAATTACAATTATTTACCGTTATGGCAAGAATAACACACATTGGTCACTGAAATAGTAATAATAATAATTTTAATTTTAAAATGACATTTTTAGACATGTCCATTGCTTTAGAATTTTAGTTCAAACAGTACAGGTAATCCCGACTTACGAGCGAGTTCTGTTCCTACGACTATCTCATAACACGAAATCTCGTATGTCGGAACCCGAAACACGTGTTGCTCGTAAGTCCGGATTTTCGGTCGTAAGTCGGAAAATTTATGCTAGCGCTACTACGAACACTCGTTTTTCATCATAAACGTTCATACTAGTTCATAAACATGCTCAGAAACTTGTTTCCAAACGGTTAGCTAACACACTTTCATCTAAAACACATAAAAGTGCTGTATTTTCTGTATGTTCTTTACAAATTTACTGTTCGTTAGTAAGCTTGTAAGTCCGGAACCACGCAATCGATGCGCTCGTAAGTCGGGGATTACCTGTATTATTTTTAGACCAGTTGTTTCAGTTCTTTGTATTTTTTTTTACTTTCTTTAACAGAAGGGTACCAACAAATTAATCTGGGTTGCATATCATGTGGTATTGTGGAGGACCTGCCTCTACAAATCTCAGTTAAAACCTATGCTGAGTTGAGTGTCTAACATTTATCTTGTTATTGGATGTGAAATAAAAATAAAACAACTATCTAGAACTAAAAATAGCATATACATGTGTAGCGCCCCCTAGCGTCTTGGCATTAATGAGGGTGGCTAACCTGAGTTATTTAATACTGTATCAGTTGGTATCTCTACCTGTAAACTCTGAATTTATATCCCTTAAACAACGAGTATAACACAGAAGAATTAAACACATGAACAGTTTAATAAACAATTTAAATAAACAACAGACCACTCTTTTTATTTTACAGTTATATGAAATGATACTTTTTAACCCCTTTTAAATAAAGAAAGGAAACTTAATGTATTCAGGTCTCTCTTGTAAAAACGTTAGTTATTACTAACTAAAAAATATAGTTCGGGTCGTTGCAGGCCTGATGTTGGTGCACTTGCGCTAACATTCCCCTTCAACCATGTCCCCGATCACCTGAAAACCTCCGTCTCCTGGAGGTCAGTCTCGCCGTAGTCCGTCTGCTTCCGTCCGATGTCCTCAGCCGGGTTGAAGAATCCGTGCCCCCGTCCTCGCGTCTCTCTCTGCTGGCAAGCCGCCAACCGTTGGTGAGTCACGTTAGCGATAACCCCTCAACTGGCGGAGTAACGGACAGTTCTCCGCTGGGTTGCTCACCCAGTCCTCGGCGGCTGTCTCTGCTGGCAATCCGCCAACCGTCCAACAAGTCCCGCAGCGATAGCCACTGAGCTAGTGGCGTCACAAACTGTTCTCTGCTGGCCAACCGCCAAACGTCCGACAAAGCCGTTGGTCCTTTAGCGATAGCCACTCAACTAGCGGCGTCACGGACAGTTCTCTGCGGGGTTGTTCACCCACGCAGCTCCAACCTCCTCAGATCGGCCGGAGTCCTTCTCTCCCACTTCAACGGCACGGACAACAGTTCAGCCAAGTGTCTCCACAACGACAGTCCTTTCACTTTCGATGGGAAAAAACAATAGCGTCCACCCTCGCGCTCCTCTTTTTATCCTCTCTCGTTCTCCTCTACCTGCTGGCACACGCCCCTCCCACACCTCCAAAATAAAATCCCAAACTACTTTTACAAACAGTTATTAAAACAAACAGTATTAAAGTACATTAAACTCCAAACCTACTTTTACAAACAGTTATTAAAACAAACAGTATTAAAAGTACATTTAACTCCAAACACAGTATGTTTACATGTTCCATAAAACAAACATTAAACACCATTTACTTATCCATTCATTCACTACTAAATAAAATAAAAATGAACTCAAACCACAGGGTTACACATGTAAAAATAATGTGGAAAATACACAAGCATTTTATTACATGGTCTACCCTAACTCCCCTTTGCTCTGGCAGAAAATAAAACCGAACGCTGAGCTTAAAACAGATTTACAGAAGGGTTTTTACTACATAATATCACGTTTTTACTACATACTTATCACGTTTTTACTACATAATATCAAAAATTATTATTTCATGGATGACAGCAATACCCTTCCGTACCTCGGGGTATTCTAGTATTCTCCAACCTATTTTGAGTACTACAAACAGAAGGAGGAGCCTGTTTCCATATAAGGAAAGTGTTTAGTGACGTCACGTGGACCAACGCCCCTGCGAAGCAGCTGTACACACGTCGGAGCACGCGCTGCTTCAATCGCTGTGGAAGAACATGGCGCAGAGAGACAGAGCTGTCACTTCTCCTCGGGACAAAACAAACACGTCCAGCAACATGGCGTTTGTCTGAAAAAGGCCGCGTGCATCACCTGTTGTAGCCACGTTTATCTACATTTCGTGTGTTGTTTTACTATTTTCTGGAGTTCAGCGAAGCGGAAGAAAAGAGGCGGCGAGGAGCGGAAGTTGACAGCTAACGTCACGGACACACAGCTAAAGTTTACCTGTTTTACCCATAGATATCATATATATACCTGACCACAGAAGCGGCGGGACGTCTTCACTTCCGGGACGGAGCTGGTCATTGATGGTTTCTGAGCTGATGAGCGCGCACTCGGAGCCATCAGCCATGACTCAATAATTCCAGGAACAAATGTCCTTGTTGCTTCTTTGAGAACCCGCGTGCGTCGTTGCTTTTGATTTTATTTGCAGTGAAATATATTGACAAGAGAAACATCATGTCAGACAACCAGAGCTGGAACTCGTCCGGCTCTGAGGAAGATCTGGAGCCCAGAGAGGACTGCGGACATCCCGGGGGGTTCGCCCAGTTCAGCGGGGTCCTGAGCAAGGTAGGTCCCATCCAACCGGTCTGACCAGTTTATTTATTAAAATGCCAGACTGGATTATCTGGAGTCTTTACAGGGACTTTTTACATCAGGACTTATAATGATTCCCGTGGCAATCCTAAAATAAATAAAGATGATAAAGGTCTGAGTTATAATAACATACATTCTCAAAGCCCTCACTGAAATGCGTCAGATCATCAGATAATCTATAGCAGCTGGGCCATTGTTTACACAGTAACACAAACAACTTGTTGATTTATATTGGCCAACAACACACAGTTGAGTGTGCTGAGTTGTGCATGTACAGGAAGCCTGCTGGTCCATTTTAAAGAAGCTGATGTGTCTAGAGTTTAGTGTGGGACTTTATATTTGCTGATTAGCAATGGGCTTACAGACGGCCTGCTGTACAGCCCTGCCCCATGTCTGCTGGAATTACAAGCTGGATTTAATGTGTCACTTTCCAGGAAGGACTGTACACCACACACCACCTGTCTCATGAGAGATTTAGACTGACATCATCTCATGCCAAGACTTAAGTTGTATCTGTTTTGGTCAATCCTTACTAATTACTTTATGAGATATTGTGCAATAATTTAGAGTGCGCGAACATGCTGTAAATGACTCGTATACAGTACTATCACACCAAACTGTATCTCAGTATATGTAATATTGACTGAGTTATAGAGATTTTTGTGTTGGCCAGTGTTGATTGGCTGTGGCGGTGTGTTTGCATGGTGCTGACTGCAAAGGTGATCATAGATTCATTTAGATCCATTCAATGATTATTTTCTGAAAGTTTGGTTAAAATCTGTCCAAAAGCTCACGAGATATTTGGCTAACAGACACAGCTGATAGCAATAGTTCATTCAACCTTTTATTTAGGCAGGTTAATCCCACTGAGCCTCGAGGACTCATTTACAAGAGAAACCTGGCTACAAACAAAGAATGATGACAACAGTGGACAACTACGACAACAATAGACAATCTTAAAAGAGGTATACCGTTTTTTTTAAACAAGATAAAATAATATGTCAAAAAAGTAGCAAAAACTGCTAGATTATAAGGCAAATGTAGAAAACTAAAAACAGGAACATGTCAAAGTCAATCTCAATGTTTAAATTAGACGTATTGCACATTGTATATAACACATGTTTGTGATGATGCTCAACTACTACCACATCAAATTTCATCTGTACAGTTGGCTGAGTTATATTTATCTTTGTGTAAAATAAGGTTGCTTAGCTGTTGTGGCCATTTTGCAAAAGGTTGATTCCAAAAAATCCCGATGCATGCTCAATAATCCAGGTAGAAAAATCCAAAAAAGCTAAGTCTGGTCCTCTGGACATTCAAAAAACAAAACAAAGCAAAAAAACTGTAGAAACATTTCTACAGTTTTTTACGAAACGTTTCTACAGTTTTTTTTGCTTTATTTTGTTTTGTTTTTTGAATGTCCAGAGGACCAGACTTAGCTTTTTTGGGTTGACTCCAAAAGTTAACCAGTTGTAGATACACATCCAATGATGGTTTTCTAAGAGTTTTGTTAAAGTCCATCCACTGGACAATGGGACACTGCATTAACACTAGACACGCACTAGACACTAGCAAAAAACTTTGTCTCCTTTTGCTTTTGGCGATGGGTGATGATAACCAAAATGTATGGTTTTCAAGCTAACGTCTGATCATAATGTAGATAATAGTTTAGCTAAAGTGTTGTACCGATTTCAATGCTTGTCAGCTGATTTTCAAAAGTGAATGTATGGATTGACTAACTGAGATGGTTTGGACATGTCCAGAGGAGGGACAGTGGGTATACTGGTAGAAGGATGTTAGAAATGCAGCTGCCAGGAAAAAGACAGAGGAGATATATGATGCAGTTAGAGAGGACATGAAGGTAGTTGGAGTGAGGACAGAGGACGCAGAGGACAGAGTGAGGTGGAGGAGGATGACTCGCTGTGGAGACCCCTGAAGAGGGAACAACTGAAAGAAGAAGAAAAAACAGTTGGAAAAGCAAGACCCAACATCTCGTTTAGTGGTGGACACTGTTGGACAACTTAAAAACCTGCAGCCTTTGCTTCCTTGCTTGGGTTGACCATTATTTCAGACAGACCGATCACAGGTTTAACGCACTAAGCTGCGAGCGAGGTTATGTGGTATTAATCTGAGTACTCCAGCTTGCTGCTGACCCAATAGCCAAGCATATTGTGAGATTAGACAAATCCACATTCAGTAAACTCACCTGTTCATACACACTAAGTCCCATCAGTGTTTCCCCTACCGTTATTCCAGAAGGTCACCTGTCCTTTCAACAGAACCAAGCTTCCTTCCTACTGACATTGTCCCCTACTGCAAGTTCTGCTGATGTTTGTCCCAAGGACTGGTCACCACAGGATCAGTGGCTTCAGCCAAGCATTGATAACGTACTCCGCTCCACCCCTTTTTATTCTTCTTTCAGCTTTTCCCTCTTCAGAGGATCTTTCCATCACACTTTCCTCACTTGTTAGAACATACCACTCTTTAACCAGCCTAACCTGCTGCGTATCCTTTCCTGATGAGAACAAACTGGATTGCTTGTTGTGGAATGGTGCCAACAAACAAATCCACATCTGTACTATTTTCACATTTATTCTTGGAACTGAATTGGTCTCACCAACATTTACCATTTAAAGGTTATATTTGGTTCTAAAACATTTAATTTTACTTATAGATGTCTTTCTTTTCTTGAATAAATTACAAAGATGATTAATATTTTTCCAATTTCCAAAACATTTGTTTTCAGTGGACCAACTACATCCATGGCTGGCAGGATCGTTGGGTTGTGCTGAAAAACAACACTCTGAGTTACTACAAGTCTCAAGATGAGACCGAGTATGGCTGCCGGGGTTCCCTCTGCCTTAGCAAAGCAGTCATCACTGTAAGTATTATTTAAGTGTCTTTTAAAAAAATAAGTGGAACTAGAACGCTATCAATCAATCCAGCACTCAATGAATCGTCCGTTTGTTCTGGAATCGGGTCACGGGAGCAGCAACTTGAGCAGGGAGGTGCAGACTTCTCTTTCCACTTCTTCCAGCTCCTCTGGGAGGACTCCAAGGTGTTTCCTGAGAAACCCTGTGTGTTCTGGGTCTTCCCTGGGGTCTCCTGTCAGATGGACATGCCTGGAACTCTTCCCCAAGGAGGTGTCATGGGGGCATCCTTACCGGATGCCTACATCCACAATCTTGTCTTTGTGGACTCTGACCCAGTACAACAATGAGTAAAGTCACTGAAGCTGCTGAGCAGATTAATTACAGGCTGTGTGAACCAGTAGGTGGTTTCTGGTTGTGTTTGTGTGTCTGTTGCACATTTGGTTCGTCAGCTGTTGAAGTCATAATGAAACTCATCCCTCTGACAGGTTGTCTCTGACTGAAGGTGGTGCTTCCTCTCACCAGTAAACACTGTTTCTCCATTTAATAAAGAAACTCCTTCTTTTCTGTTCATGGTCACTTCCAGCCTGGTCATGGCCGGCTGACTGAAAAGGAACAAGCCCAGTTATTCTCGGGCTGGTTGTACTGTAGTTGTGCTCGTCAAGCTCTAGTTCTTGTCTTTGTTAAGACAAAATGTTGTAGAATAGTTTTCTAGTGCTTTCACATATTTCAGATAAATGTGAGTTTTCAGACTTGCGTAGTGTGATGTCTCTCTCTACTGCAATGGTTTTGTAACGTGAAAACACACGCAGACATTTACTATTATTTTTTTTTACATGTCATGATCTTGAGGAGGGAACGGCGGTGCTGTTAGGTGGGCGGGGGGACCATTAGGATAATGCTAGGGGAAATGTTGGCCATGGAAGATGTAAATAAGGCATCTACCATCTGGGTCGGCCGTGGTGTAGTGGTAATGGCAGTCGTCCCCCGATCGGAAGGTTGGAGGTTTGAATCCCGGTTCCCCACACCATGTGTCGTTGTGTCCCTGGGCAAGACACTTAACCCCGAGTTGCTCCCAGTAGGACTGGAAAGCGCCTTGCATGGCAGTCTGCCACTACCGGTGTATGAATGTGTGTATGAATGGGTGGATGGTTGGTATTGTAAAGCGCTTTGGGGCCCCTCATAGGGGGCTGGAAAGCGCTATATAAATAAGCTCCATTTACCATTTACCAAATGATTCTCTTTATCCCTAGAGCTCAGATGTGCAGCTTTATTCCAGAATCTTTCCAACTACAGGTCCTTCATGCAAATAAAAACCTGCTCATTATGTCCCAAGTTGTACTTGAGGATAAGCAGCTCGTCAAGTGACTCTTCTAGCAATAGCCTGTGGTAACACTTACCGGTAACTTGCAACCCCACTCGTGGCGATGTGTCATTGTGTAGAGCTTGAAATGCAGCACTAGCCTGTTAAAAGAAGGCAGTCATTAAAGCGAAGAGCTCATCAGACAGTCAATTGGGTCCTGTCAAGGATTTCTAAGATTTTTTTTATTTTTATTACATTTATTCATTTTACAGTAAAATACAAAACAATCACACATACCACACCAAAAAAAAAAAATAATAATGAAAGGGAGCAGAAGGAATAAAAAAATCTTATAAGATTTCTGTCGCACTATCAAAAGTTCAGTTTATTCATATAGCACCGAGTCACAACATAAGTTTTCTCAGGGCATGGAACAGAAACATTCACATGCATTTTTAAAGTAATTTATCTAAGGAAGCAGCAGATTGTGTTGAATCCTCGCTTGGTTGCAGTCTCCCATCATAAGCAACCACATAAAAATCAGCTGAAATGGATCAACTACAGTATGTTTAGTTTTTTAACTTTCTGTGTGAAACGTTTTATTATGGCCCTACATTTTACCAACAGTAGTGTTTCCCTTCTGTTATCCAAGGAGGGTGCTCTGCCTACCGAAATCTCCTTAAGTTATTTCATTTGAACAAGTTTGAATATTTGTTGCAGCAAGATAATGGATGCAAAAATATATACATAAGTCAAAGTCAAGTCAAAGTCAACTTTATTGTCAGATCTGCAATATGTACTGTACAGGACATACACAGGACCGAAATTGCGTTTCTCTCAGTCCCTCGGTGCAACAGTAAACATCTAAACATTGAAACACTGAAACATATAATAATAGACATAAGCATAAAATAGTAAAACTAACACTGTCCTGAGTTTTTTTTTTTTTTGCATAGCGGTGCAAGAGCATGAAAATCCACACCAACTCTAAAACTAAAACATTAAACATTTAATGAACATAATACTGTCCTGAGTTTTTGCATACTAGCACAAAAAAAGAGTATAAAAAGTATAACTAAAATAAACTAAAGGTTTCTAGCATTGACATTTGCAAAGTGGCAAAGCAGCGTATGAGTCAATGTACACAGTATATGTATGAGGTAGTAGTTGATGTTGTTATAGAGGCAAAAAGTGGCATATGCAGTAAGGCACATTGGGCATCCCTAAATAAGACCGTTCAGAGCACACTGTATATGTACCAGCAGTGGTGTAGATATTAGAGTAGTGTAAATAAATGTAAACAGTAGTAATTACATGTAAGCAGTAGTAATAAAAGTAAACAGTATTAATAAATGTAAACAGAGAATGTAAACAGTATTATGATTATAGGCAGTGATGTAATACAGACATTAGTGCAAGTATGAGAAGTAGTGCAAACTGTATGAGCACATGACCGAGAGTTTAGTGAAAAACTTTGTGTTGAGTGATAATGTGTGAGAAAGTTTTAGTGTTAAGGCAGTTCAAATGGGAGGGGGGACAGAGCAGGCAGAGTGTTTAGCATCCTGACTATTATATTATATATATTATATTATATTATAATATTTCACAACTGAATTGAAAGTGTGATAACCGTCATATCTGAATGTTTCTGACTGCTTGTCTTGAACACTGCATCATGTGAGGCACTGGGACGAAGTATTCTTTAGACTTCCAGGTTTTGTTTTGTTGCCTTAGTTGTTAATTTGTCAGCTTACATAGACCCAGAATTATACACATACCCAAACATACCATAACGTACATTTTTCTGTTTGCCTTAGACATAATCTGAACTAATTTTCAACATGCTGTGCTGTCAATGATGTATTATTATTTTAACATTCATTTGTTACTCTGACATTACAGAACTCAGACATATTTCATATACGGTATTCCAGTATTTCATATTGGATCCCAGCTGCCCCTTTTCTCCAAATACAAACTTGTAATCCCTCGGCTCCATGCAGTCCCAGTCGATCAAGATGAATAAAGTTTATTCCTTTCCTAGCAACTAAATCACTGTAAAAACTCACTGACAACATATATTTACAATCTGTTCTGTAACATGCAGTCCAGATGTAGATCAGTGAGGTCAGCACTAGTCACAAAGATGTACTCTTATAGCACTATCCATTTTAAAGAGAGAAAAGTTGGCCTGTGATTATTTAACTTTCTTATGCAAGCTTTGTGGATGCTTCAACAGCTTCCGTCCTCCTTCGTGTTTCCTCCTCTCTATGTAACTGATCGATGCAAGTGCTGCTGCTAACACTTGAACAACCATCTGACTCAGGGTTCATTCACATCTTGCGTTACTGGCTTGGAGCATACGTTCTCCAGATGTCTGGCAGCATAGCTAAGTCACACTGTGGCAATGAAATCTTAAAGAGACTAAATTGGGTCATTTGTTACTCTGCCAGTACACAGAAGTATTTCAATGTTCAGTACCGGTAATTGTTTGGGCTCAGGCTTTCTTTAAACAGCTGTCACTGGGTGAAAGATTGCTCCACAAAATGTTAGATGAAATCTGCCCACTTTTTAATATTGCTTGTAACAGAGACAGTAAAACATTTTTACATATTGCATTTTTTCTTGAGTAAATCATCTGTTCAGGCATATGTTCTTTTCCTCTCAAAATTATTTTTAGCCAATATTAAAAAAATAAATAAAATAGAATGTGAGGATTAAACAAACTCCACAGCTGTTAATTATTGTCCGCCCGACTAATGATGCAGTTTTTCAATGAGTCTGCTGCTTCCTTAGATAGAAAACTTTACTAATTGGCTTTTGTATGCATGTGAATTTTCATTCATTCAATCTTTATTTAGTCAGGTTAATCTCATTGAGCCTCGAGGACTCATTTACAAGAGAGACCTGTCTACAAACTAAAGAATGATGACAACAGCAACAGTAGAGTTTCTTTAAGCAATCAACAATAGACAACATAAGAGAGAAATACAGATTTTTTTTTAAAACAAATTAAAACAAAGTAGCAAAGTAGCAAAACATTATAAGGTAGATGTGGAAAATCAAAAACAGGAACATCTCTGCATTGGTTTTTGCCAGGATTCCAACAGATTCTTAAAACCATTTAGAGAGGTCAAGGCCAAGAGCTTCAGATCTTTTTGTAAGAAACCCTGATGCATGCTCAATAATCCAGGTAGAAAAATCTTAAAAAGCTAAGTCTGGTCCTCTGGACATTAAAAAACAATTTTTTTTTTGTTTGTTTTGTTTTTTTGAATGTCCAGAGGACCAGACTTAGCTTTTTTAGATTTTTGTAAGATATTCCAGGAAGCAGGAGCAGAGTAGGAGAAGGCCCTTTTGCCAAGTTCAGTCCTCACTGAGGGAACACTGCAGGTAATCATGTCCTGAGAGTGCACGCTGTAGCTGCACTCACGCAGAGACATGGAATGCTTCTGTTCAGTGCACTGAGGCAACTTCTCTTGTGATTTGGTACTATATAAATAAACTGAATTGAATTTAAAAAAAATATTTCCAGTTTTATTAAGATATTGAGTTATTTGTTCTTGTAATTAGACTTGAAGATGGATCCCATTTGTCTTCTTTGTGTTGTGTTTGGCAAAAAATCTGGAGACCTCCTAACCCAGTAGTTAGTAGCCTCCTCCTAAATTGGCAGAGGTTAGGAGGCTAAACCCTCCTAAGGGCAATGCATGGGCGTAGCCAGAATTTTGTGGGGGGCGGTTCGTTTTAAAGGAGAAGTTGACAATGTTAAACTAATGTGCGTGGATAGCTCAACTGATAAAGCGTCTGCCTTCAGTCCCAAAGCTCGTGGGATCAAGTCCCGCATGGTACAATGTTGTTTTTTTTTTTTTATTCATTCCAGATTAAAAAAGCACAAGAAAACTATTTACAAAACAGCAAGGAATAAAACAATGCATTAAATGAAAGGAATCAGACGAAGAAAATAATCTTATCTGCCCCTTCTCAAACTATTTTTTTTCAAACACTCTTTTATTGGATAAAAAAAGAAGAATGTGTTAACCACAGCCTGTGGTTAACACATTCTTCTTTCTTCACAGGCATATTAACTACTTTTTTTATCCAATAAAAGACAAATGTAAAATTAGTTGTTTGAATCGAGTGTTTGAAAAAAAAATAGTTTGAGAAGGGGCAGATAAGATTATTTTCTTCGTCTGATTCCTTTCATTTAATGCATTGTTTTATTCCTTGCTGTTTTGTAAATAGTTTTCTTGTGCTTTTTTAATTTGGAATGAATAAAAAAAAAAAAAAACGTTGTACCAAGCGGGACTTGATCCCACGAGCTTTGGGACTGAAGGCAGACGCTTTATCAGTTGAGCTATCCAGGCACATTAGTTTAGCATTGTCAACTTCTCCTTTAAAAGTGGGCGGTTCGTTCGAACCCCCCGAACCCCCCTTGCCTACGCGCATGTAATGTCACTCTGACTGTCAGAGTGAATAGGAGTGGGCTTAACACACAGCCCTGAAGGGAGCCAGTGCTGAGGGTTATGGTGGAAGAGAAGTACCGGTAGTTGTGGATCCTCATGCCTCCTACCCACTGCCCCCTTTGTCGAGCGGCCGAAGCGGCCGGATAACACCGGTTTACATTCAAAGTCTATGGAGGAGACGCGTGGAGTCACGGCGAACAAGGAAGCGGCGAGATTCGAGTGATCGAAGCGGCGCGACGGCAGCCTGCACACGCACGCGCGCGTCGCCGTCGAGCCGCAGACGTCCCAAATGTTGATCTCTGGCGGCTCGACGCATCCGGCAAACAGTCGGGAGAGCCTCGCTATCTGATTACACAACCACAACGGGACTTTTTTCGGACTTTTTAAACTCACCGGATCGAGCCTCCAGGAATTGGACCCAAACTCCGGTAAGAAACGTGGCATTTTTACAGTTGCTGCTGACAGGCTGCTGTCCTCTCCAGTGTAGATCACCCCAAACATAAAAAAAAGTTTTAATCTCATCGAAGACCGTCGGAGGTGCAGTTAAAACAACAACTGAACCCGGAAAACAAGCCAGAGACCCCTCCCTCTGCTACCCCCTAGTGTACGTCATCAGACGGTGTTCAATGGTTCAGTGGAACCGTGACCAGCGGCCAAAAGGGGACGGCAGGAGCGTTTGCAGTTGTGCGGTGGGTAAGAGGCATGATCAGAGTTTGGGGAATCATGGTGTTGAAGGCAGACGTGAAGTCCAAAGGGGAACCCAACAAATTTTTTTTTTGAGAACTATTGTCCTAACCTCCTATTTGACCTTTTTTTTGTCAGCAATCACTAGTGTGAATGCTCATTTCATATTTTTTAATTCTCCTTCTTCCTTTAACCCATGTCTTTGATAAGCAAGAGCCTTACTTGCATCTCACTGGGCTGCAACTGTTGAAAACTAGTTAGCTGCTCAAAACTACAAAATTTAAAGCAAATACACAGTGCTTTTGAGTGTACCTAGATGGCTATTGTTGGGAATGCATTTGTTTTTGCAAAAAGCTTCAAAAGACCAACTGTTTCTGATTTGCCTATAGGACTTTCCTCTGTGGCTTTTCTATTTCTAAAGTACACAGATTATCTTAAATAGAGCAATTTTTATTCAGATTGCTATGGCTACAAGGTTGTTAGTGGAAAAAAGGGGAACTGGTGGATGTGCTCCAATGACAGGGGCATCATTCTCCTTAGCCTCCCTGATCAGGTCTATTCAGAGGTGTTGGAGAAGAGAGTCTGATCATGGTTGAACCTCAAATTCAGATTGAACAATGCAGGTTCTGTCTCGGCCTTGGAACACTGGACCAATTCTTTACCTTCACTATGGTTCTCGAGGTGGCATGGGAATATGCCTAACTTAGCTAGCCCTGGCTTAACCTTTATGTTTTTTAGACCTGGAGAAGGCATTCATCCACTTTCCTCAGGGTACACTCTACGGCAGGGGTCACCAACGTGGTGCCCGCGGGCACCCGGGTGCCCCCAAGGACCATGTGAGGTGCCCCCGAATCTGTTCTAAAAATAGCACAACTCACTACTAAGCTGCATTTAAATTTTCATTTTATTCAGTTGTTATTCTTTTTTTGTATTTATATATATTTTAAAATGTCTATCTTAAAAATATGTTCTTAAAAATATGTTTATTATACATTTTTTTCAATTTACGCTTTGTTATTTCCGAAGAGTTTATCAAACTGGTGCCCTTTGTATGACTCCGTACCCATGAAGTAGCTCTCAGTTTTGAAAAGGTTGGTGACCCCTGCTCTACGGGGTGCTCTGCGAGTATGGGATTGGGGGTCTTTTGCTATAGGCCATTCAGTCCCTGTACAAGTGGTGTAAGAGTTTGGTTCACGTTGCCAGTAGTAAATTGGACTCCTTCAAGCTGGGAGTTGGACTCTGCCATGGGTGCCTGCCATCATTAATTCTCAATATCTTCTATGAACATAATTTCTGGGAGCAGCCAGTGAATGGAGAGAGTCCAGTCTGATGGTCTCAGGATTCTTTCTCTGCAATTTGCAGATGATATGATCCTGTTGTAGACATTATGCTGTGATCTTCAGCTCTCACATGAGCGGTTTGCAGTCGAGTATTAAGTGGCTGAGATGATGATCAGCACTTTCAAATACAGTATGAGGCCATGTTTCTCAGTCAGAAAAGGGTGGACTGTCTCTCATAGTTGGTAAATTGTAAATGGAATGTATTTGTATAGCGCCTTTCTATCTAATAAACATACCAAAGCATTTTACAGTACAATCTGTGCTCTCATTTACCCATCTACACACACATTCATACAGCACTAGTAGCTTATTCCAAAGCTAATCTAATCTGAAGAGACTAATCAATACAGTAAATTCATACACTGATGGGACACACATCGGAGGCAATGAGGGGTTCAATGTCTTGCCCAGGGACACGTCAGCATGTGACTGATGGTGAAATTGAACCCCCAACTCTCCCACTGCAGGATGACCACTCTAACCACTCAGCCACAGCTACCTCAGATGGGTAAGAGATTCCATAGAAACTCTGTTTACCGGTCATTCTACTTTCCTTCCCTCAGCTATGGTAACTCTGGGTAGTTACCAAAAGAACAAGATCGTAGATACAGGCGGTCCAAATGAGTTTTATCTGCAGCTCTCTGGGCTCTCCCTTAGAGACAGGGTGAGAAATGCCGTTATCCTGGAGAGACTTGGATTAGAGCCACTGCACCACCGCACATTGAGAGGAGCCAGTTGAGGTAGTTCAGACACCTGGTAAGGCTGGCCCCTGGACACATACCCTGGGGAGGTGTTCTGGGTATGCCAACTGGGAGGAGACCATGGGGAAGACCCAGGACACTCTGGAGAGACACTGTATGTCTGTTGGCTAGCCTGGGAATACCTTGGAGTACTCCCAGAAGAGGTGACTGTGGAAAGAAATGTCTGGACCTCTTGGCTTAAGCTGCTGCGCCCAAAACCTGACTCCAGAACAAAATGATGGATGGATGAATGAGTGGGTGGATGAATAGATGGATGAACATTTTACCCCGCTCTCTTGAACAGAAAACAAAAACTGTGGTGTTTTTGCAAATGTTCTTAAGCCAATAAAAGCACATTTGATTAAACTAAACCCATATTTGTACACACAGGATCAGGAATGTGTAGGTCTTCAAAACACAGAATGCAGGATGTGATTTAGAAAGCCCTGCAAGGAATCCCTTTGTTTATAACATGCTTAATAAAGCATACAGCAGCTAAGACTTTTTTGAGACCCTGTGTATATAAACTTATCTACAACAATCAGATGAAAGTGAAAAGTAGCAGGTCAAGGAAAAAGGGTACAGAGTGTTAAAACTTACCAAAAAATGTCATCACTCACTTGTTAATAAAGCAGCAAAATATTTTGAACTTCTTTTGCACATCTTCTTATCCACTAATCTGGGAAACTGTGGCTGAATAGTTAGAGCAGTTGTCCTTCAATGCAAGAGTTGGGGGTTCTATTCCACCAGCAGTCACATGTTGAGGTGTCTCTGGGCAAGACACTGAACCCCTCATTACTTTTCGATGTGTGTCCTATCGGTGTATGAATGTGCTCTAAAGCTCTGATTAATCTTTGCAGCTATATAGTAAGAGTGCTGTATGAATGGGTAAATGAGGGCACAGATAAAGTGTAAAGCACTTTGAGTATCTTGATAAGAGAAAGGCGCTATACAAGTACATTCCATTTACCATTTAATCTTCTGTACATTTTTCTCAGTGGCTGACTGAAAAATGTCTGGATGCTGTGAACAGCTGAGTTCAGATTACTTCGAACATAGCTAGAAGTCTTGTAGACTGTATTTCATGTGTTTATTTGTATAATGTGTATAACAAAAGTCATTTTAGTCTGGCCCTATTAACTGGCCTCATTTAACAGAATGACACATTCTAATTATAATTAACCCATTTTTTTGTTCTGGGTGCTGTTTTTTCTATGTATATCATTTAGCCTCATGAGTTTGATGAGTGCCGGCTGGACATAAGTGTGAATGACAGCGTCTGGTACCTGAGAGCACAGGACCCAGAACACAGAAACCAGTGGATTGACTCCATTGAGCTGCACAGGGTAAGTCACTGTATCACAGCAGTTTATAAACTGCTGGTCTCAATACTAACTCACATTCTTGTTATGTTCACAACAAACTATTGATACCTCTTTCATAGGTGATTTGGGGAATGTGCATGTTTATTTTATGCATGTGTGTTTCTGCTAGAGTATCAAAAAGGAGAAGACAGAGAAGGGAGGAGTCCAGGGAACAGTAATCATCCCACTACCATTGGTGCGTTTATTTTGTAGGACTGTAAAAGTTCTCTTGTAGCATGTTTGTGTGACTGTGATCAAATGTACCTGCATACGTAAATTCTACAACACAAGCAGGGCTTTTTAAATCTTAAAGGGTTTAGTGTTGCAGACTGACTGGTGTGAGGTCATAACATGTCCTGCAAGGGATGTTACCAGCCCTGGACCAGAGTCGGAGCTCTTTAAAAAAATAAAAATTAGCATATCTAAAAAAGCTAAGTCTGGTCCTCTGGACATTCAAAAAATAAAACAAAACAAAGCAAAAAAAATGTAGAAACGTTTCGTCTTTCGTCCGAAAGACTTCCTCAGTCTGAGTTGCTGTGTTCAGCTCAGTCTTATAAATAGCACCCTCCCACAGTGTTGCACAACCAGTTGGCTGATGACAGCCTGAAACCAGCTGCTCACATGATCAAGGAGGGCCATCAGCCTAACAATGGATCATTAGCACCCTGATGGTTGTTTGCTATTCACAGAGGGCTGAGTGATACTAGCAATAACAGCATTGTAAGAGGGGGACAGTTGAACCCGGAGGCCTCCACCTCTGTTTAATGATGGACGGTTTCTTTTCACAAAGATGGCCTCCTTTACTCCTCTCTCAAACCATCGTTCCTCTCTATCAAGGATGTGAACATCTTCATCCTTGAAAGAGTGACCGCTGGCGTGGAGATGAGTGTAGACTGCAGAGTCCTGACCTGATGATGTTGATCTTCTGTGCTGGGCCATCCTTTTGGCCAGTGGCTGTTTAGTTTCCCCGATATAAGACTGATCACAGCCCTCCTGACACTGAACAGCATACACAATATTACTCTGTTTGTGCCGGGGGACTGGATCTTTGGGATGAACCAGTCTTTGCCGT
>JBBPBX010013097.1:22792-41955 GCA_038048925.1 Garcialebias charrua
TGCTGCAGCTCCAGGGCATCATGATGAAGATGGAAAACTTCCAGAAGCTTCTAGAGCTGAAGAAGGATCTGACCGGCATCGACAACCTCGTCATGCCCGGGAGGGTTCGTCTTGTTTGCTGCTACTTTCTCAGCCATACAAAATAATTTCTCCTTCTGAACGTTTAAAGAGTTTAACCCTCTGGTTCTGTTCTTATTTCCATGTTTGATGCGTAGGAGTTTATCAGGTTGGGCTGCCTCAGCAAACTCTCCACGAAGGGCCTTCAGCAGAGAATGTTCTTCCTGGTATGACGCTGCACTTTATTTTAGCACCAGCCGTGTCAGAACACACAACAGAAACATCAGCAGAACACACAGCAGAACATACAACAGAACACACAGCAGAACATACAATAGAACACACAGCAGAAACCTCAGCACAAGACTCAGAATAACCCACAACAGAACATAACAGCAGAACACACAACAGAACACACAACAGAACACACAACAGAACAACCTCAACCTCAACAACTTCCGGGGGTGAACGCGTGCGCATCTCGCTGCAGCTGCTCCTCGTACTTTTCTCTTGTTTTATTTTATTCAATACTTTCTGCTGTTTTTTCGCTGACCCTGCCTGGGCATATCTACTCGTCAACAAACATGGATTTTACTTGGATTTACCTGCTGCCTGCTCTCGTCTAGACTCTGCTGCTTCTCATCCAACAACACCCAGCGTCTGGTCTGCTCCATTATTCGGCCGTGGAGCTCCTTCGTCTTCGTTTCCTACCGGCTGTCCCCCCTGTGCTCCCTCTGGAGGAAATTGCCTTCTTTCCTCGTCGGAGATACACCCACCGGGGCTCGCGCCGTCGACAACGCTGACAAGGCTCATCCCATAACCTCCATCTGGTCTGACTCTCGCCATTCTTCACGCCGCAATGCTCGGTCAGCTAACAGCAGCAGCACGTTAGCCAACCTAGCTTGGTCGGCTAACGCTCCGGTCACTACCTCCGCCTCCTCCGTAAAGTTTGGACTTCTGAACGTTCGCTCCCTCACGGGCAAAGGTCAGCTTATTCACGATCTAATATCTGACCGAAAACTGGATTTCATCTGCTTAATTGAAGAGCATCTCAGGGTGTCCGCAGCAGAAGTGAGAGGCAGTCTCAGAAAGATTAATCCTCATAAAGCAACCGGACCAGACAACATCCCAGGGAAAGTTCTGAAGGAATGTGCGGACCAGCTCTGTGAGGTGCTGGCTGACATCTTCACCACCTCACTTGCACTGGAGTCAGTTCCCACCTGCCTGAAGACCGCGACCATCATCCCAGTCCCAAAGAGCTCCACAGTGACTGGTCTGAATGACTATAGACCGGTGGCCCTCACCCCGATAGTCGCTAAATGTTTTGAGAAACTGGTCATGTCCCACATCAAGGCAACCGTCAACATCAATGAGGACCCTCATCAATACGCATACCGTGAGAACCGATCAACAGAGGACGCCATTTCTTCCGTGGTCCACACTGCTCTCACCCACCTGGATCAGAAGGACTCATACGTGCGTCTGCTCTTTGTGGACTTCACATCTGCCTTCAACACCATGATCCCCCAAACTCTGATAGACAAACTATCTACACTTGGACTAAGCCCCTCCATTTGTAACTGGGTACTAGACTTCTTAACAGACAGACCACAGTCCGTGAAGATCCACAACTTCTCCTCCTCCACCATAACCCTCAGCACTGGCTCTCCTCAAGGATGTGTGCTGAGCCCCCTTCTGTTCACTCTGCTCACATATGATTGTACAGCCACACTTCCAGGCTGTCATATTGTTAAGTTTGCAGATGATACAGCGGTGGTGGGATGCATCACAAACAATGATGAGTCCAGCTACAGACAGGAGGTGGAACATCTGGAGAGCTGGTGCAAAGAGAATAATCTTCACATGAATGTGAAGAAGACAAAGGAGATGATTGTGGACTTCAGAAGGAACAAACACACCCATGCCCCACTGAAAATAGGTGGGTCTGCAGTGGAAGTGGTCTCCAGCTACAAATACTTGGGTGTACACATGAATGATAACCTCAGCTGGAGCAACAACACCACCAGCCTGATCAAGAAAGGTCATCAGAGACTCTACTTCCTCAGACGGCTGAGACGAGCTGGTCTGAGCAGCCCAGTCCTCACCTCCTTCTACAGGTGTGCAGTGGAGAGCATCCTGTGCTCCAGCATCAACGTGTGGCATGGAGGCTGCACAGCTGCAGAAAGAAAAGCTCTGCAGAGAGTGGTGAAGGCTGCACAGAAGATGTTGGAGTCAGTCTCCCCACCATCACAGACATTTACACCTCCAGATGCAGGAAAAGAGCCACCTGCATCATGAAAGACCTCACTCATCCAGCACACTCACTCTTTGCCCCACTCCCCTCAGGACGGAGGTTGAGGAGCATCAAGTGTAGAACCACTAGACTGAGGAACAGCTTCTACCCTGAGGCTGTTAGACTCATGAATAAATAAAAATAAAATAAAAAATAAACACTGCAAAATATCACATCATGCTGATGCTGATCTGTTTTCTTGTTGCTGTGTTCATCTGTGTTCATCTGTGACCATCTGCTCATACAAACTCATGTTCGTGCTGCTGTTTATTCCCACTATATTAGGCTTAGTGTATTACTAGTTGATGTTTTTCTTAGTTAATTCTAGATGTTATTACTGTTTTTCTCTTTCATTTGTTGTTGGATGTAACTGGGACCTCGTGTACATAATCTCGTTTTCATCACATGTACCACATGCGGTGCAAATGACAATAAAGACTCTCTGACTCTCTGACTCTGACTCCATTAACAGAAACGTGGCAACAACAAAATGACTTTTTTCATCTGAACGAGTCCACACCACCGGGGTTTGTTTACACCGCAAAGGCCAGGGCCTCAGGCAGAGGCGGAGGTCTCGCGATAATTCACCGCGAGAACTGGAAGGTCACTCCGGTTCACCCCCCTCCCTCCTCTTCCTTTGAGTGCACTGTTTGTGTGCTGAATGGCCCCACTCCAACTGTTGTTGCCACAATCTACCGCCCTCCAAAAGTGAATAGCTCATTCATGAATGACTTTGCTGGACTAATGGCTCATTTAACAGCTCTTTCACCCAATGTTATCCTGCTGGGGGATTTCAACGTTCATTTTGAAGATTTGAACAACCCCCTCACCAGATACTTCAAATCTTGCCTGGATAGCTGTGGCTTTCAACAATTCATCGACTTCCCAACACACAAGATGGGCCACACCCTGGACTTACTCTGCTGCTCTGGACTTTCTCCTCTTAACTGTTCTTCTGATGAACTTCCATTTACTGATCACCTGATGATTTCATTCACTGTTAATCTTAAATTTTCCTCAGATAAACCTCAACGCACTCTTTCCTTCCGTAATATCAAGAATATCAACCATGACACTCTCTTATCTCATATTAATGATACCCTCTCCACCTTCAGCTCCTCCAACCCAGATGATCTTGTCACATTATACAACACCAGCCTAACCAACATCCTTAACTCTGTTGCTCCCCTGAAAACCCGGACTGTTTCCTTCTCCAACTCTGCACCCTGGTTCACTCCAGCACTCCGCTCCCTGAAAACAAAAGGTCGGCGGCTAGAGCGTCTTTATAAAAAATCCGGTCTCACAATTCACAAGCAACTTTATGCAAACCACCTCATCCATTACAAGAACAGTATTTCTCAAGCCAAATCCAGCTACTTCTCTGACATCATCAGTTCTAATGTTGGTAATTCAAAAACATTGTTCTCTCTCCTCCACCGTTCTGTCTCATCTCCTAACTCCCTGCCCTCTCACATGGTTTCCACAGAATTTTGCAACTCCATTATGTCATATTTCAATGAAAAGATTATTTCAATTCATAAACACCTTGGACCAAATACTGCCCCCAGCATCCTTGTTGAACTCCCCCCTCCCTCCCTCCCTTTCTCTGTCTTCTCCCTCCCCTCTGCTGATGACATTGCTGACATTATCAGCAAGTCCAAGTCCTCATCCTGTCAACTTGACCCATTCCCCACAGTTCTTGTTAAATCCTGTCTCCCGTCTCTGCTCCCTATCATCACTAATATCATCCACTCCTCCCTAACCTCTGGCATTGTTCCCACAGCCTTCAAATCTGCTGCCATCACCCCCATCATCAAGAAACCAGGTCTTGACTTCACCAACTTCAGTAATCTTCGTCCGATCTCCAATCTGCCCTTCATCTCCAAGATCCTTGAAAAAACTGTTGCTAGTCAACTTCACTCTCACCTGTCCAACAACAACATTTATGAAGAGTTTCAATCTGGATTTCGCCCCCACCATAGCACCGAAACAGCCCTAGTAAAAATCACTAACGACCTTCTTCTTGCTGCTGACTCTGGTCTTCTGTCCATCCTCATTCTTCTTGATCTAAGTTCTGCCTTCGACACCATCTGTCATTCTATCCTCCTCAACAGACTAACCTCCATTGGCATCTCAGGTACCCCGTTAGACTGGTTCACCTCCTATCTCTCTGACCGCACTCAATTCATTCAGCTTAAATCCTTCCGTTCCCAGTCTTCCCCTGTCTCCACGGGTGTCCCCCAAGGCTCTGTCCTCGGACCCCTCCTCTTCATCATTTACCTCCTTCCTCTAGGCCACATCTTCCGCAAACACGGCATCCATTTCCACTGCTATGCTGATGACACGCAGCTCTACTTGTCATCAAAACCAAACTCCACCCACCCACCCTCCATCCTCACCGACTGTCTCAACGAGCTAAATCACTGGTTTTCTAACAATTTCCTTCAACTAAACAGCAACAAAACAGAAGTCATTCTCGTCGGTACCAAAAACTCTATTTCAAAATCAGAACATCTTCTCGTCCCCCTTAACAACTCTCTGCTATCCCCCTCCCCTCAGGTCAAGAGCCTCGGTGTCATCCTCGACACCACTCTCTCCTTCACTTCACACATCAACAATATTACTCGGTCTGCCTATTTCCACCTCCGTAATATTAACCGTCTCCGTCCTTCTCTCACGCCCCGCTCCACAGCCATCCTGGTGCACAGTCTTGTGACTTCCCGTATTGACTACTGCAACTCCCTTCTCTACGGCCTCCCCAACAAATCTCTCCACAAGTTACAGATGGTCCAGAACTCAGCTGCCCGTGTCATCACTCAAACCTCCTACTATGATCACATCACTCCTGTCCTGCAGCAGCTCCACTGGCTCCCGGTTAAATCACGCATCATCTTCAAAATTCTACTCCTCACGTTCAAAGCTATCCACAACCTTGCCCCTCCTTATCTATCTGACCTCCTACAAATCTCCATCCCATCACGCTCTCTCAGGTCCTCCTCTTCACTACAACTCCATGTACCCTCTGCCCGCCTCTCCACCATGGGGAGCAGGGCCTTCACCTGCTCTGCCCCTCACCTCTGGAACGCTCTACCGCCCGACCTTCGAAACACCACCTCCCTTTCTCTGTTCAAGACTGCCCTGAAAACACATCTCTTTAGACTAGCTTATCATTAACTTTACTAATGTATTTTTATCTTCCATTTTATATCCTTTATGTATTTTATATTTCAATTTGTCGATGATAATGTTTGCTCTGTATTCACTGTGTTGGTTTGTTAAGTGTCCTTGGGTGTCATGAAAGGCGCTTTTAAATAAAATGATTATTATTATTATTATTATAACCTCCCTGATCTTAGTGTGCCATCTACCCGTCTGCTTTCTGGGACCCTGAGCAGCTTTGATGAAGTTGTTCAGAGTGAGGTGGAGACCATCCTCAAGAAAATGAAGCCTTCATCCTGCGCCCTGGATCCCTTCCCCTCATCTCTCATAAAATCCAATCACTCTGCAATTAGCCCATTAATCACACAAATAATAAATCAGTCTCTACAATCTGGTCATGTTCCACTGCCTCTAAAAACTGCCATCATTAGGCCTCTTCTGAAAAAATCTAATTTGGATCCCGACATTTTTTCAAATTACCGGCCAATTTCCCACCTCCCATTTCTGTCCAAAGTGCTGGAGAAAGCAGTTGCTGCTCAGCTGCAGGACCACCTACAGCAACACTCTCTGTATGAGAAGTTCCAGTCTGGATTCAGAGCAGCTCACAGTACTGAGACTGCATTGCTGAGAGTAACAAATGATGTCCTCATGGCTGCTGACACTGGTTCTCCCTCCATCCTTGTCCTCCTTGACCTCACTGCAGCCTTCGACACTGTGGACCATAGTATCCTCCTCCACCGTCTTCATGTGGAGGTCGGTCTCTGTGACACTGTCCTGGACTGGTTCAGATCTTTCCTCTCCAATAGGCTGGAATGTGTCAGTCTTGGCAATGCCACTTCCCAGACAGTCGGTGTCTCCTGTGGTGTACCTCAGGGGTCAGTTCTGGGGCCCCTGCTGTTTTCCCTTTACATGCTGCCTTTGGGTCAAATTATTAATCAGTTCAACATTTCCTTTCACTGCTATGCCGACGACACACAACTTTACATCAGGACTGGAGCATCATCATCATCCCTATCTCCATCTTCACTCACTGCTCTCACTGCACTCACTGCTCTCTCTGCCTGCCTGGAGGAAATAAAGGCATGGATGAATCAAAACTTTCTTCAACTGAACTGCTCCAAGACCGAGGCCATTTTGATCGGCACCCCTCACCAGGTACAAACATCAACTTTAACAACAATCTCCTTCTCTGGTCAAGACATCCCCCTCTCCACCTCTGTTACAAATCTTGGAATAAAAATGGACTCTCATCTCACATTTGAAAATCACATTAAGCATCTGTTTAAAACCTGCTTCTTCCATCTTCGAAACATCTCCAGACTTCGCCCATCTCTGACTTTTCCTGATGCTGAGAAACTCGTCCATGCCTTTGTCTCCTCCAGGCTCGACTACTGCAACTCCCTGTTTATTGGTATCCCTGGCAAAAACATTCAGAAGCTTCAATATATTCAAAACAGTGCAGCTAGGATTCTGTTGAGAGTTCGCAAATTTGATCATATTACACCCATTCTCCATAACCTCCATTGGCTTCCTGTCACCTACAGAATTCAGTACAAAACTGCTCTCATTACACATCAATGCTTGCACGGCACTTCACCTGACTATCTAAAGGACATTCTTGCACCATATTCATCCACCCGGTCTCTACGATCACAGAACAGTAATTTACTTCATATTCCTCGGACCAAATTGAGGACCATGGGAGACCGAGCATTCTGTGTGGCTGCCCCCCGCCTGTGGAACTCCCTCCCTGACGACCTGAGAGCTCCACAGTCACTGGTTGACTTTAAAAGCGGCATTAAGACTTTTCTTTTTAAGCAAGCCTATTCTGCCTCCACATGATTTTATCTTTGATCTTAGCTGTTATCTTTATTGATTTTACTTGATTTTATCACTTGTTTTATTTTATTTATTTTTTAAGCAAGCCTAAATCTACATGATTTTATCTTAGATCTTAGTCGATATTATTATTGATTTTATTTGATTTTATCACTTGTTTTATTTTTTACCTTTACCTTGTTACACATTGTGGCACTTTGAGATTTTTATTAATGAAAAGTGTATTATAAATTGAATTCATTATTATTATTATTAATCAACAGAACACACAACAGATACCTCAGCAGGACATACAACAGAACATACAACAGAACACACAGAAGAAACCTCAGCACAAGACTCAGAAGAACCCACAACAGAACGCAACAGCAGAACACACAACAGAACACACAGCAGAAACCTCAGCAGAACATACAACAGAACACACAACAGAACACACAGCAGAACATACAACAGAACACACAACAGAACACACAACAGAACCCACAGCAGAACATACAACAGAACATACAACAGAACACACAACATAACATACAACAGAACACACAGAAGAAACCTCAGTAGAACATACAACAGAACACAACAGCAGAACATACAACAGAACATACAGCAGAACATACAACCGAACACACAACCGAACACATAGCAGAAACCTCAGCAGGACATATAACAGAACACACAACAGAACACACAGCAGAACATACAACAGAACATACAACATAACACACAACACACAACAGAACATACAACATAACATACAACATAACATACAACAGAACACAACAGCAGAACATACAACAGAACACACAACAGAACACATAGCAGAAACCTCAGCAGAACATATAACAGAACACACAACAGAACACACTGTTGTCTGTCTGCTGATCTTCACACCCTGACCGCTGTCAATCATCCTTCTGCAGATGACTCTGTGGATTACTACAACCAATCTCTTCGGGAGCTCCTGGACCTACACGCCCCCTTGAAGACAAGACTGGTGTCTTTCTCGCGTTCAGCCCCCTGGTACACTGATGAGCTGCGCAAGATGAAGGCAACTGGCCGTGCTATTGAGAGACGTGTAAAATCATCTGGTCTCTCTGTGCATAAGCAGGCATATAAAGAACATCAGAAAGCGTACGCCTATTCTCTTAAAGAAGCACGCTCCAAATATTATTCTAACATCATCAACACCTGCCCTGGAAACTCTAAACAGCTCTTCTCCACAATAACTCGTCTGCTTAATCCCATTAAACAAACTCTTGAGGACTCTGCTCAAAAATGCGACCTGTTTCTTTCGTCTTTTAAAACCAAAGTTGACACTATCAGATCTCAGCTCCACAACCTCCCTGTTCTCAGTGTGCCACCTACCCGTCTGCATTCTGGGACCCTAAACAGCTTTGACGAAGTTGTTCAGAGTGAGGTGGAGGCCATCATCAAGAAAATGAAGCCTTCATCCTGCGCCCTGGATCCTTTCCCCTCGTCTCTCATAAAAACCAATCACTCTGCAATAGGCCCACTAATCACTCAAATAATAAATCAGTCTCTACAATCTGGTCATGTTCCACTGCCTCTAAAAACTGCCATCATTAGGCCTCTTCTGAAAAAATCTAATTTGGATCCTGACATTTTTTCTAATTACCGCCCAATTTCACACCTCCCTTTTCTGTCTAAAGTGCTGGAAAAAGCTGTTGCTGCTCAGCTGCAGGACCACCTACAACAACACTCCCTGTATGAGAAGTTCCAGTCTGGATTCAGGGCAGCTCACAGTACAGAGACTGCATTGCTGAGAGTTACCAATGATGTCCTCTTGGCTGCTGACACTGGCTCTCCCTCCATCCTTGGTAAATGGTAAATGGAGCTTATTTATAAAGCGCTTTCCAGCCCCCTGTGAGGAGCCCCAAAGCGCTTTACAATACCAGCCATCCACCCATTCATTCAGACATTCATACACCGGTAGTGGTAGCCTGCCTTGCAAGGCGCCATCCAGACCTACCGGGAGCAACTCGGGGTTAAGTGTCTTGCCCAGGGACACAACGACACGTGGTGGGCGGACGCGGGATTCGAACCTCCAACCTTCCGATCGGGGGTCGACTGTCATTACCACTACACCACGGCCGTCCCGTGTCCGTGTCCTTGTCCTCCTTGACCTTACTGCAACCTTCGACGCTGTGGACCATAGTATCCTCCTCCACCGTCTTCATGTGGAGGTCGGTCTCTGTGACACTGTCCTGGACTGGTTCAAATCTTTCCTCTCCAATAGGTTGGAATGTGTTAGTCTTGGCAACGCCACGTCCCAGACAGTCTGTGTCTCCTGTGGTGTCCCTCAGGGGTCGGTTCTGGGGCCCCTGCTGTTTTCCCTTTACATGCTACCTTTAGGTCAAATTATTAATCAGTTCAACATTTCTTTTCACTGTTATGCCGACGATACACAGCTTTACATCAGGACTGGAGCATCCTCATCTTCCACCTTGTCATCTCCATCTTCACTCACTGCCCTCTCTGCCTGCCTGGAGGCAATTAGGGCATGGATGAATCAGAACTTTCTTCAATTAAACTGCTCCAAGACTGAGGCCATACTGATTGGCACCCCTCACCAGGTACAAACATCTCCTATAACAACACTTTCCTTTTCTGGACAAGACATCCCCCTCTCCACCTCTGTTACTAATCTTGGAATAAAAATGGACTCCAATCTTACATTTGAAAATCACATTAAGCTTCTGTTTAAAACTTGCTTCTTCCATCTTCGAAACATCTCCAGACTTCGCCCATCCCTAACTTTTTCCGATGCTGAGAAGCTCGTCCATGCTTTTGTCTCCTCCAGGCTCGACTACTGCAACTCCCTGTTTATTGGAATCCCTGGCAAAAACCTTCAGAAACTTCAATATATTCAAAACAGTGCAGCAAGGATCTTGTTGAGAGTTCGTAAATTTGAACATATTACGCCCATTCTCCATAACCTTCATTGGCTTCCTGTCGCCTACAGAATTCAGTACAAAACTGCTCTCATTACACATCAATGCTTACATGGAGCTTCACCAGATTATCTGAAGGATATTCTTATTCCATACTCATCCACCCGGTCGCTGCGGTCACAGAACAGTAATCTCCTTCACATTCCGAGAACCAAATTAAGGACCATGGGAGACCGGGCTTTCAGTGTGGCTGCCCCCCGCCTGTGGAACTCTCTTCCTGACTGTCTGAGAGCCCCACAGTCTGTGGTTGACTTTAAGAGCGGCTTGAAGACCTTTCTTTTCAACCGAGCATACTCTACCTCCTCATGATTCTACTTTTGATCTTAGTTGATACTGTTATTGATTTTACTTGTTTTTTTACTTGTTTTATTGACATTTAATTCTGTTGCACTTTGTAGCACTTTGAGATTTTCATTAATGAAAAGTGCATTATAAATTGAATTCATTATTATTATTATTATTAACACACAACAGAACACACAGCAGAACATACACCAGAACATACAACATAATACACAACATAATACACAACAGAACCCACAACAGAACACACAGTAGAACATACAACAGAACATACAACAGAGCATACAACAGAGCACACGACAGAACATACAACAGAACACACAGCAGAAACCTCAGCAGAACATACAACATAATGCATCAGCAGAACATACAACAGAACACAACAGCAGAACATACAACAGAACACAACAGCAGAACATACAACAGAACACACAACAGAACACACAACAGAACACAACAGCAGAATATGCAACAGAACACACAACATAACACACAACAGAGCACATAGCAGAACATACAATAGAACATACAACAGAACATACAACAGAACACAACAGCAGAACATACATATAAAGAGACAGAGTAGACAGGAGAAGATCAGCATGGAGACATGGTGACTTGGAGACATGGGGATATGGAGACATGGAGACATGGGGACATGGGGACATAGAGACATGGAGACATGGGGACATGGAGACATGGATACATGGAGACTTGGAGACATGGAGACATTAAGACATGGAGACATGGGGACATGGAGACATGGAGACTTGGAGACATGGGGACATGGAGACATGGAGACATGGGGACATGGAGACATGGATACTTGGAGACTTGGAGACTAGGAGACATGGGGACATGGAGACATGGGGATATGGAGACAAGGGGACATGGAGACATAAAGAAATGGAGACTTGGACACATGGAGATATGGGAGTATGGAGACATGGGGACATGGAGACATGGATGTGGCCTGCCTTGTGCAGTTCTTGTTTTTGGAGGTTCCTCCTTGGAGCTACAGGGGTGGGGCTGGTCTCACCTTCTTCGTCCTCCTCTTCATGTCTGTGTTTTGCAGATGGACATGGAGGCGGCAGACGTCCTCAACGAGCTGCAGGTGAAGCTTAGCACCATCCTGGACAACTTTAGCATCATGTTTGCTAAAAGGTAAAGTGAACAAACCACGTCTGGAACAAGGTTGATCTTTTATTCTAAGCCGTCTCTTCTCTGCAGCTTCCAGAACCGGATCAGTGGTTGCATGCGTCAGATGGCGGAGATCCTGTCCCAGATGAAAGGTCCACCCAACCCCAGCTCGGCTGAGGCGGACGCTGACGCCGCGCTCAGGCCCCTCATGGAGGTTCTGGACAAAAAGTAAGCTGCTCACATTTAACTCTCACACTGAGCAGAAGATCCAGAGAGTTGCTCCAAGAGCTTCAACATTCTTCTGGTGTTTCCAGCCTGAGTGTCTTAGCCGACGTCTGTGAGAAAACTGTGCTGAAGAGGATCCTGAAGGATCTGTGGAAAACTGTCCTGAGTAGCCTGGAGAAGACCATCGTCCTCCCTCAGAGCAATGACAGCCTGGTGAGCAGAACCAGAACCCTCCACAACACACCTCACCAGCACACAAACAGAACGTTCTGAACTAGAGTCAGACAGGACAACCCCATGAGGGGTACTGGTAGAAAGGAGGGTCCATGATCACTAAGGGTCCATAATCACTGAGGGTCCAAGATCACTGAGGGTCCAGAATCACTGAGGGTCCATTATCACTGAGGGTCCATGATCACTGAGGGTCCAAGATCACTGAGGGTCCAAGATCACTGAGGGTCCATGATCACTGAGGGTCCAAGATTACTCAGGGTCCAAGATCACTTAGGGTCCAAGATCACTGAGGGTCCATGATCACAGAGGGTCCAAGATCACTGAGGGTCCAAGATCACTGAGGGTCCAAGATAACTGAGGGTCCAAGATCACTGAGGGTCCAAGATCACTGAGGGTCCAAGATCACTGAGGGTCCAGAATCACTGAGGGTCCATGATCACAGAGGGTCCATGATCACTGAGGGTCCATGATCCCTGAAGGTCCAAGATCACTGAGGGTACAGAATCACTGATGATCCAAAATCACTGAGGGTCCAAGATCACTCAGGGTCCAAGATCATTGAGGGTCCAGAATCACTGAAGGTCCAAAATCACTGAGGGTCCATGATCACTGAGGGTCCAAGATCACTGAGGGTCCAAGATCACTGAGGGTCCAGAATCACTGAGGGTCCAAGATCACTGAGGGTCCATGATCACTGAGGGTCCATGATCACTGAGGGTCCAAGATCACTGAGGGTCCAGAATCACTGAGGGTCCAAGATCACTGAGGGTCCATGATCACTGAGGGTCCATGATCACTGAGGGTCCAAGATCACTGAGGGTCCAGAATCACTGAGGGTCCAAGATCACTGAGGGTCCATGATCACTGAGGGTCCATGATCACTGAGGGTCCAAGATCACTGAGGGTCCAGATCACTGAGGGTCCAAGATCACTGAGGGTCCAAGATCACTGAGGGTCCATGATCACTGAGGGTCCAAGATCACTGAGGGTCCAAGATCACTGAGGGTCCAAGATCACTGAGGGTCCAAGATCACTGAGGGTCCATGATCACTGAGGGTCCAAGATCACTGAGGGTCCAAGATCACTGAGGGTCCAAGATCACTGAGGGTCCAAGATCACTGAGGGTCCAAGATCACTGAGGGTCCAAGATCACTGAGGGTCCATGATCACTGAGGGTCCATGATCACTGAGGGTCCATGATCACTGAGGGTCCAAGATCACTGAGGGTCCAAGATCACTGAGGGTCCAAGATCACTGAGGGTCCAAGATCACTGAGGGTCCAAGATCACTGAGGGTCCATGATCACTGAGGGTCCATGATCACTGAGGGTCCAAGATCACTGAGGGTCCAAGATCACTGAGGGTCCAAGATCACTGAGGGTCCAAGATCACTGAGGGTCCAGAATCACTGAGGGTCCAGGATCACTGAGGGTCCATGATCACTGAGGGTCCAAGATCACTGAGGGTAAATGATCACTGAGGGTCCATGATCACTGAGGGTCCAAGATCACTGAGGGTCCATGATCACTGAGGGTCCAAGATCACTGAGGGTCCATGATCACTGAGGGTCCATGATCACTGAGGGTCCAGAATCACTGAGGGTCCATGATCACTGAGGGTCCATGATCACTGAGGGTCCAAGATCACTGAGGGTCCATGATCACTGAGGGTCCAAGATCACTGAGGGTCCATGATCACTGAGGGTCCAGAATCACTGAGGGTCCAAGATCACTGAGGGTCCAAGATCACTGAGGGTCCATGATCACTGAGGGTCCAGATCACTGAGGGTCCAGAATCACTGAGGGTCCATGATCACTGAGGGTCCAAGATCACTGAGGGTCCAAGATCACTGAGGGTCCATGATCACTGAGGGTCCATGATCACTGAGGGTCCAAGATCACTGAGGGTCCAAGATCACTGAGGGTCCAAGATCACTGAGGGTCCAAGATCACTGAGGGTCCATGATCACTGAGGGTCCATGATCACTGAGGGTCCAAGATCACTGAGGGTCCAAGATCACTGAGGGTCCAAGATCACTGAGGGTCCAAGATCACTGAGGGTCCAAGATCACTGAGGGTCCAAGATCACTGAGGGTCCAAGATCACTGAGGGTCCAAGATCACTGAGGGTCCAAGATCACTGAGGGTCCAAGATCACTGAGGGTCCAAGATCACTGAGGGTCCAAGATCACTGAGGGTCCATGATCACTGAGGGTCCATGATCACTGAGGGTCCAAGATCACTGAGGGTCCAAGATCACTGAGGGTCCAAGATCACTGAGGGTCCAAGATCACTGAGGGTCCATGATCACTGAGGGTCCATGATCACTGAGGGTCCAAGATCACTGAGGGTCCAAGATCACTGAGGGTCCAAGATCACTGAGGGTCCAAGATCACTGAGGGTCCATGATCACTGAGGGTCCAAGATCACTGAGGGTCCAGAATCACTGAGGGTCCAAGATCACTGAGGGTCCATGATCACTGAGGGTCCATGATCACTGAGGGTCCAAGTTCACTGAGGGTCCAGAATCACTGAGGGTCCAAGATCACTGAGGGTCCATGATCAATGAGGGTCCAAGATCACTGAGGGTCCAAGATCACTGAGGGTCCAAGATCATTGAGGGTCCAGAATCACTGAGGGTCCAAGATCACTGAGGGTCTATGATCACTGAGGGTCCAAGATCACTGAAGGTCCAAGATCACTGAAGATCCAGAATAACTAAGGGTCCAGAATCACTGAGGGTCCAGAATCACTGAGGGTCCAAGATCACTGAGGGTCCAAGATCACTGAGGGTCCAATCACTGAGGGTCCAAGATCACTGAGGGTCCATGATCACTGAGGGTCCATGATCACTGAGGGTCCAAGATCACTGAGGGTCCAGAATCACTGAGGGTCCAAGATCACTGAGGGTCCATGATCACTGAGGGTCCAAGATCACTGAGGGTCCAAAATCACTGAGGGTCCAGATCACTGAGGGTCCAAGATCACTGAGGGTCCATGATCACTGAGGGTCCAAGATCACTGAGGGTCCAAGATCACTGAGGGTCCAAGATCACTGAGGGTCCATGATCACTGAGGGTCCATGATCACTGAGGGTCCAAGATCACTGAGGGTCCATGATCACTGAGGGTCCAAGATCACTGAGGGTCCATGATCACTGAGGGTCCAAGATCACTGAGGGTCCATGATCACTGAGGGTCCAAGATCACTGAGGGTCCAAGATCACTTAAATTATTAGTAAATAAGATAGATTTTTGATTTATTTATTATGCACAAGTTAACAACGTTAATACTGACAATGAAATTATCCATGAAACTACCGTTTATAGCCAAAATAAATAAATAAGTTGGATATATCTGTTAGCAGAAGATATAAAACATGCCACCAGCAGTGATAAAGTTCTGCATTTCCTCTAGAATTAAAAAAAAGCAGTAAAAACAACAGCATTTCAAGCTCCTTTCTTCCTCAGGCTGAGGCTGTCACGGTTGCTAGGCAACATGACTGTACTCCGACGTAACCGTGAAGGCTAGACCTGTCCCAATTCAAAAGAAATTCATAGCCGCGGACTTCCGGTCTACCTGGTTTTTGAAGGACCCGGCCTCCGTGTACCGGGTAGGCCGGGTCCTTGGTAGTATGCAGCCATCGGATTGGGACACACCTAATGACTTTAATTGCTGGATGTCCGGCCTCTGGGCTGCTGGCTTGTTTACTTGAATACTGTAGTATTAGATGCAGTTTTTCATGTGAAGTCTTAATTTTTTTTAAAGATTTTCTGGCATTTCATCGACATCAGTACAAACGTAACGTCCACAGCATCATCCTCCTGGTTTTACAGCAAACAGACAATGTGCAAACACAGCAGCAAATCTTGCAGCACATTTTCTCAGATTTGGTGTGCTTTGCTGCCGCGTTCTACTCATTGAAATTGTGGATGCGTTTACATACGTTTGGTCTACAGCTATTAAAAAGTTTATCAGAAAGACATACTTTGCAGAAAAGCACTGGACCAAACTGTGCAAATTCAATATTTTCTCGATCATCAGGTGCTCGTGTGCAAAGTATGAGAAAAAAAAGTATCCAAGAAGTCTGAAGCGAACGTTGCAGTTTCACTGAAGCTGCACTAGTTTTAAAAAAGGTTTCTTTGAAGCACAAAAACATTTACAGTAATTGCATTTTATTTAACTGGGGATTGTTTTGGGCTGTGAAACTAAAAAAAATTATGAAGTGAAACTCAATCCTCAGTTGCTCATAAAATCACACATTTTATGTCCGATCATCCAAACAATTAAAACATTTAATTACAAATTTTAATAGCCAATCCAATTTATATGTTCACACATGACAGTATTTAGGTGAAAAACAGTGTGCCCCATTTACAGTTACAATTTAAATACTAATTCATACAACAGGGAAGAAAAAGGTGGAACGTGTCAAAAATACTTTTACTGATTGAATCACTCTTCGTTCAATGAGATATGGATCACATCTAAATGAAATCTTACAGAAACCTTGGGACCAAGGTTTGGTTTATGATGCAACTCATTTGGCAGAGACACTAAATGCATTTAAAGGTATTTGTGACATGATGTTGGAACTATGCATAAAGTGGCACAACATATATACTGTATGTCGTTCAACTATGTTCGTTTTTACAAGCAAAATGATAAATCAATGAAAATTTGTTTCAAAAGTGATTTTAAACGTGGCGCCGTGTTTCGTCACGGGACATCCGGGTACTTACGCATGCGACGTCTGTGACGTAGAGACATGAAGTTCAGTCTGCCGCTGCTATTAACACGCAGTAATTTTCTTCAAGATCGCCTTTTTTTTGGTTTAACTTGAAAAATGCCGGTACTGTACGTTGTGTCGCATTTGGGTGTTCTAACATCGCCAGTGAACAAGTGAATCTTTTCACTTTCCCAAAAGATGAAAAACTTCATCAAGAATGGACAAAACAAAGCTGCCCCCCCTCCCCCGCTTCTGAACAGTAAGACTCAAATAAATACGGCTGCAGACCTACATTATAACCAGCTGTTTGTTGTTCATCACTCGAACTAACTTCGGCTTCCCAAACTGAAGACAAATCGATCAAATCTTCACTTAAATTGCTTAATTCCTCGGTTTATATATTCACTACTGTATTTGTTATTTACAAGGTGCGTTCTAGCCATTGCGTCATAAAAATGTGTCGGCGTTTGACCCCTCCTTTCTCCACCCGAAAACTGCGACGCACTGCAGAAAACTATTTTATTTAAAAAATACTTTTATATATTAATTATTCGACGCATCTGTGTACAAAAAAAAATCAAAGCGGAGTACTGTATTTTCCGGACTATAGATCGCGGCTTATTATCTTTTAATGCCCTGCGACCTATTTATGGCTTTTTATAAAATAAGCTGATTTGTAATCATTTATTAACAAAAATTAAACTGAGACACACTCTTACAATAATGTCAGCTAACAATTTTTTTTAGGTGTTTATCCTGCTAAAATTATTCATTTATTAAAGAAAAGTTCAGCTCAGACACATATTTGCTATAATTTTTATCAAACAAATAATTGTTTTTAAGTGTTAATCTTCTTAAAAGCCTTGCTGTGCGCTCCTGTGGAAGAGACATTTGCAGCAGAGCTAAACACGGTCCACATTTTGACGTAGGTGCGACCTATATTCAGGTGCGACCTATATATGGATTTTTCCAATTCTTTGGCAATAATTGGACAATGCGACCTATATTCAAGTGCGACCTATATTCCAGAAAATACGGTATATGTTGTGCCACTTTATGCATAGTTCCAACATCATGTCACAAATCCTTTAAACCAGTGCGATTCTAAAACAGCACATAGCTCATTTAAAAACTGCAATTCCTTACTCAAAGAATGAAACGCATAACCATTTAAAATGTCAATAAACAAAATATTCTCAAAAATACCATTTCATATATATATATATATATATATATACTGTATAGGATTATATTTTTAAAGAAATCCAAAACAAAGAAAAAAGGAGGAACAAAGTCATTTAAAAAAAATCACATATTAGGACATAGAATGACAATCAAAGCTTAGAACAACTTTCATTTTCTTTTTTTTTCTTTTTTTTAAACCAGTTTCTATGATGTGACATGGGGGAAATTTTACAGAGGAATAGAAACAAACTGTACAGGTAAACTGCGTGTGGAGAAGGAGAAATAAACCATGGTTAAACCCTCAGCTCAGCATGCCGACAAAAACAAAGAAAAAGAAACTAAAGAGGCTGAAACTGACGTTCACATTGGAGAGGCAACATCCATGTTCACCGTGATCGAATCTAGAAAGAAAACAAGAAGAAACTGATATTAGCCGAGCTGGATTAAAATCTGAAATCTTAAAGAGTTTGAACAGTTTTAAAGATAATCTGTTTCATGTTAACTTCAGGTGAAACATTTAGTCGTTATGCTAAAAGCTAAGAAGAACGTTAAAGTTCCAAAGACACACATGTATCAGGGGCGTAACGGTGCACGCATTCGTTTGGCGCAGGAACAGAAACGTGCACGCAAAATATGCATCTGGAAGTGGATGCATGTTGCATTTCAGTGGTTCCCAACCATGATCCTTGAGGAACGCCATCCTGCAAGTATTTTGAGTAGTTTCCCTGCTCCAACAGGCCTCATTCAGTGATTTACCTGTAATTACTTCCTCAAGTTCTGCCAAAGCCTGTTAAGAATCTGTTCATTCAAATCAGGTGTGTCAAAGCAGGGAAACAACTAAAACATGCAGGATGGTGTTCCTCAAGGAGCAAAGCTGGGAACCACTGCATTTAACTGATCAGAGAGAGACACTAATAAAACGTAAATCAAACATTACTGGCTGGGTCAGCATAACACTCACATGTTTAAATACCTGCCTGTTTGTTTCAATTCAGTGGGGTGAAAATTCAGTAGGGCAAGCAGTTAT
>JBBPBX010013098.1:0-17421 GCA_038048925.1 Garcialebias charrua
TATATAAATCATTTTTTAAAGAAGAAAAATATGCTGCTATGCTTTTTAAATACCAGAAACAGAGTTAATTCTGTATGTTGATGGGCTTTTTTATGCCTAAAATATATATTTAATAACTTGGTAAAGAAAAAAACTGTATTTTTACAGAGTGATGACACAGATGGAACAACAGCAAATGAGGACGAAGTTTTACACCAACAGCCTAACAATACCAGATCTCCTACATCTGGCACATCAGGGACTAGATCCAAACAAAGTCCAAGAGATCTCGCCCTGTCCAGCAAGGCCAGGTGGGGGAAAAGACATGCCAGTAGGCTTATTTGTGCTATTTCTCAATTTGTTTTATAGGATTATTATTTTGTTGTTGTTGTTGCTTTTTTATGTATTTTTGCATCAGAGCTGTTCTGTTTTCTGACAGGGAGAAGCTGTATGAAGAAAAACTGCATCAACAGAAGCAGGAGCTCAAGCAGCTCCATGAAGAACGTCAGAGACTCATTGAAATCCAAGGCAAGATCCAGGACTTGCAGTGGGCTTGTCCTGATCTTCAGGTACTTCACTTTGTTTACATGGTTAAGCTTTGTAAACATTGAAAGACCCACTCAATTGGTATTTTAGCTGTTTACTGATTTATTAGTGAACTGTAGTTTTAATTACAGTTGTGTGAAAAAAAATAGGTTGAACTTTCAGAGAACTCTTCATTTCAAATTATTTCTTAAAAACGTGAAAAGTTTTTGGGATTTTCTTTGTCTCTCACCTGGAAGGAAATACTGAACTGCTGTTTTGTAAAATGTTATCTACATACTAATCACACAAAATTTGTTACATTTAGTGCCACCATGTTAGCTACAGTTATTAGTTTAGCTTTTATTGAGTCTTTAATGTGACATTTGAGGTGAAATTTGTGCACTTCTATCAAAAATAAACTTTACATTTTTTTGTGTCGTTTGTAGTCATCTGTGTCCAGCATAGGTAGTCAGCAGGGATTGCTGAGAAAAGTTCCATCTGCAGTTTCCAGTCCAGCATCTGGCCAGCTGTCTTCATCTTCTGGACCCAAAACTAACTTGGCTGTCCTCAAACCCACTGCTCCAGAGGCAGCCTCTTCTTCCGTCACTGATAACGAGGTGAAGCCTTCAAACTTCTACCCAGCAGCACCTTTCACCTTTTTGTCACTTTTATTCAAACAAACTGACCACGTTTTGTAAGAGCTGTATTTGTTTACCAATCGTCTCGTTGTTTTTCTCGCCAGCAGCTTTGGTCAGAAATGCGTCGGCGACAAATTTTGAGAGAAGATCTGAGACAGCGCAGAAAGCATCTCGAGTCACTGATGGCTGAACACCAGAGAAAAAGTGGTCTCTGTGACTCGCCCGGTCAGGTTGAAGACCAGGAGGAGAACGATACAAATTCACAACCTGTCAACAGAGATGAAAGGTAGAGGACACACTGCTCATTAGGTCTGCGTCAACAAGTTCAAATTTAGAACCGTTGACGTTTCCAAATTATTTCAAGTAAAATTCTCAAGGCTGCATTTTTAGTAGGGATGCACCGATCCACATTTTCTTGCTTCCGATCCTTAAAACTGGGTATCTGCTGATACCCATCCAGTTCCGATATCCTCATTATCATTGATTTTAGATGAGCCTGTAATAATCTCCTCTCAAGTACAATGTGTACACATATATGCATGCATGTCCAAAAAGGCAACTTGAGGTAAGTTTTATTAATGTTGGATAAGTTTCAAAGTTATGATTAAATTCTGCTAACACAAAACGTGTAACTACTGGTACTTAAAACTTTTAAGTAGTTACTTTCACCCAGTCTCTTTTTCATCACATGCTTCCAAAAGTTGTTATGTTTGTATTCTGCATATGTCTGTTAGCAAAATATCTTATGAACAACTGAACAGATTTTGATTAAACTTTCAAGAAATAATCACTGAATGGCTCTCTACGACTGGTTGACTTTTAAAGTGCATCCAATTCAAGATGGCTGCCACAGCTAACTGAACTTAAACAACACAAAGTTGACTACAACTCTGTCAATTTGACAAAAATTGAGATAAAATTCGGTGTGGTAGTAGCTGAGACTCATTCCTAAAGCATATTCAAAGGACTATTAGAATGCATAAGATCTTTCTTTAAAATTATAACGTTATTTATTTGGAATCAATGGTGTCGGTCTGTTAGCAAAATATCTCATGACCCGCTGGACAGATTTTGAAAAAAAATTCAAGAAATAATAAACGGATGTTTCTTTACTGATGATTAACTTTTGGATACAATTGAATTGAAGATGGCTGCAGCAGGCAATTGAAATAAGCTAACTCAAAAATGGTTATAATTCAGTTAATTTTACAGATATGGAGTTAAAGTTTGTTGTGGTCATAGATGAGAGCTACTAACAACACATACTCTAAGAGAAATAGCTACAACTCAAAATAAGATGGTGCCCCAAGCTAAGCTAAGAGCAGCTGCCCGAAATCAGAGCGCCCACCCCGGATTGAAAAAGAAAAACACACAGCTGAACCCCCGGAGCTCAAATGTCCAACATAAAACTAACTTGACCGCGGTTTAATGTGGCGCTATGGCTCTGCAGATGTTGAACGTTGCTGTCTTGCGGTGTTTAGTGTTAAATACTTCCACACAGCAAACATGTTACAATGAAAAGTTGGCTAGCTGTTAGCTAAGATGCTACTCACCAGTGTTGCCAGATCTTGCGACAGAAACAAGCGACCAGCTCCATGAAAACAATCCCAACTGAGTACTCACTCAGTCCTCAAGCTGTAGCTGGCTGCAAACTATGAAATGGATTTCCTGAATTTGAAGCGGGTCTTGTTACTCAAGGTTCATGAGACACGCCTCCGTTCAGGAAATCCATGGACCTTACCAAGCTCCGCCCACAGGGCCGCGTTTCATTGGCTAATACCCATAACACGTCACAGCGCAGCTTCCACGTGCGTGCCGGTCTCACAAAACAAACGCTACGGTAGCGTTTGTGAGACCGGCACCACATGCTACTTACATTGCTAGCTAGCATACGTGCAGAATTTTTCTGCGTCAGGGCTGGAAAAATGCTCCTCCACCGTCAGTGGGGTATCTGTACAGGAGATGTCAGGTACCCTGACCGTATTTGTGGAAGTAAAATTCACCGTTTCCCTATATGTGAAACTGAATGCCTTGCTTGGATCAAAGCTTGTGCACGACCACAAAACTGAACAATTATTTCTTTCACCAGCAGAGAAGGGTTGACCTGCTTTTGAAACCTGCTAGTTAACAACACGCGGTCACGATGAGAGAAAGCCACAGTTCACTGAACGTCCTGGAAGTTGGGAAGAAACAGCTCTGCTAACGCCACATGAGCTAGCTAACACAACGAGCTCTACTGTCGATTTCACCTAAAACTGCACAAAATCGTGACACGAAGGCTGGATTTTAACTAACACACCGGACGGCTGAGCTCGTTAGCCCTCACAAAAGTCGCTGTCGGCGTGTTTAGCAGCTAAAGCAGCAACGGCTAACCAACCACTTAAGGAATGAATGGAGATTACAGTTAGCATTAGCTTTGCGACCAAGGCACACAAACTTTTGCCAACAATAGAAATCGCTGATTTCAAAAGTAACCCTCAAAACCATGAATGCCTGACTTACCCAGCCTTGCAGAACAATAGGCATCAGTGATCCTGTCCACAGCTGTAATAATGCTGAGCCTGAGCGTGTGAGGAGCTGATGTTTTCCTCATCAGACAGTAGCACGCACGCTGTTTGGAGGCATCGCGTGGATCAAACAACTTGATAACGTCCAAAAAAAATAATAACATGAACTTGTTGGTTCCCCTGTCCATTGTCATGGCTGATATTTTGTTGGAATCTGGCAGAAATGATACACTATTCGACTCAAAAATACCCTGCAGTCAGTCGACGCCATGTTTTCCATCGACACCAAAGCTGCGCTTGGGAGACGGGCAGCCATCTTGGAGCTTAGGGGGCGTTTCTGGGCGGAGCTTGGTAAGGTCCATTCCATAGCTTGAAGCCAGTGTGTATCATGGATAGGAAAATATTGTCAGGTTGGATCAAAAATCCGATACTTAAATTATACTGGATCGGATCGGCCCCATCCCTAATTGTTAGTCTTCTGTTTTTTAGATAATCATTGATAATTTTCTGCCTACTGTAACGTCCAGACTATAGAGCGCACCTGACGTAAAGGTCCACTGACCTGATTTTGTAACAATGCATAAAATTGCCCAACGTAAATATCTTGTATCATTCAGCTATGTTCGTTTTTGCAAACAAACTTTTAAATCAAATATATTTAAAAGTGATTTTAAACTTTGCGCCGTGTTTATTCACGGGAAATCCGATAATACGCGAATGCAACATCTGTGACGTAAAATCGGGCAGAGGGCTCTGGTATGCATTTACATATTAATGCCTAGTACCCACTGCCCCCTTTGTCGAGCGGCCGGTTTACATTCAAAGTTTATGGAGGAGACGCGTGGAGTCACGGCGAACAAGGAAGCGGCGCGATTCAAGTGATCGAAGCGGCGCGGGGGCAGCCTGTACACGCACGCGCGCGTCGCCGTCGAGCCGCAGACGTCCCAAATGTTGATCTCTGGCGGCTCGACGCATCCGGCAAACAGTCGGGAGAGCCTCGCTATCTGATTACACAACCACAACGGGACTTTTTTCGGACTTTTTAAACTCACCGGATCGAGCCTCCAGGAATTGGAACCAAACTCCGGTAAGAAACGTGGCATTTTTACAGTTGCTGCTGACAGGCTGCTGTCCTCTCCAGTGTAGATCACCCCAAACATAAAAAAAAGTTTTAATCTCATCGAAGACCGTCGGAGGTGCAGTTAAAACAACAACTGAACCCGGAAAACAAGCCAGAGACCCCTCCCTCTGCTACCCCCTAGTGTACGTCATCAGACGGTGTTCAGTGGTTCAGTGGGACCGTGACCAGCGGCCAAAAGGGGACGGCAGGCGCGTTTCGAGTTGTGCAGTGGGTAACCGGCATAATGGCGGACTATTTAAAACCCGACGAATTTAGCAATCTGAGTGAAGATTTGAGCTATGTGTCTTCAGTTTGGGAAGCAGAAAGTTAGATGAACAAGAAACAGCAGGTTCTAATTTAAGTCTGCACCCATATTTATTTGAGTTTTACCTTTTCAGGAAGCGAGGGGGCTCCGAGTGGGGGAGGCAGCTTTGTTTATTCCATTCTTGACAAAGTATTTCTTCTTTTTGGAAAGTGAAAAGGCTCACTTGTTCACTGATGATATCAGAACACCCAAATGCAACACAACGTAATGGCATTTTTCAAGTAAAAAAAAAAAGGCGATCTGCAGGCGATCTCCAGACAGACGCAGACTGCCTCTGCCCGATACTACGTCACAGATGTTGCATTCGCGTGTACCGCATTCGTCGGTATATAATACGCAGTTTTTTTGCTCATTTGAATGTCCTGCATATTAAACACCGAAGCGTATTATCTATGGATTTTTCCCCATATTTTTAGACCCATTTTTCGCTCTGATATCGCTGTTTTTCATTTTGGCCTGAAAATGGTGCAGTACCACTTTTGTCTGCTAGGGAGACACTTCCAGACCGTTTCTAGCTCATGTGTCCGAAAAAAGCCTCCTCTGGTCGGACTGACTCTGTCGCTGCCCGCCCCCTGCTCTGGATGTAGCTGTATTTAGCTGTGAGGTTCGCTGTTTTTGTTAGCAAGATACCGTTACTCGTAAACCACACCGCGGATTTTTAAATCCAGCTGATTTGAACATTCCGTTAGTTTGGTTAAGCTCAGGAGCCCGTTTGTTATAAAGTCAGCTAAGAAATATACTGTATATTTTTAAGCGTTTATTTAGTTAAGTTTAAAGAAAGAAAGCGTCCGAACCGCCTGTTTGCAAATCGGCGAACTATTTTTTAAAATCCAGCTCAAACCAGCTGATTTCACATTTAGTTAAAGGACAACACCCACCATGTTTTCAAATTGCATCGCCATTAATATTTATTAGTTTATTTAAAAATAATACAGGAGCGTTTATTTATATTGTAGAGAAATAACGCTAAATGTGTTATTTCATGATTTATAGCAGATTTTAGCAGAAGCTCCAGGAAAAATCTGCTCCTCTCCATATATGGGCATTCACGTCACTAAAGTGACGCCTTGGAGTTACAGGCGGAGTTATAATAAGCATTCATCAACTTCCATGACCGCTGCTCTGAGCGAGGAAAAAAAAGCGAAGCATTTTTAAATATTCCCTAAAGCTGCCTGTTGATTAATCCTGCTGTCGCTCACTGATGTCTATATTCTGAGCGAGCATCCACGTGGACGCTTGATCGCGACAAATTCATTCATTTCCGCATCGGCTTTTTATTCTCTCCCCCCGTGACCAGACAGGTCGGGAGTACAGAAAAGGCAGCCGCGCAGCGGAGCTCTGCGCGCGTGCTCCCCCGTGCTCCCCGCAACAAGGCTGGGACGGAGCAGAGCCCTGACACGCATTCGGAACTTCAAAGGTGACCAGCAGAACGAGGAGCCAGGGAGAAGACGCGCGCGGCTCGCTCCTCTGGGCAGAATGAGAGCAGCAACGGTCCGCAGCGGTGTTATAAAATAAATAATAAATAAAATCAGAGCGCTGGTCCATATGTACACACAAATGCACCAGGAAATATGCAGTTTTATCTCCCACTCTCATAAACCTCCATGGAATCTCACTCCTGCCTTCTGCCTTCTGGGTGGAGACGTAACAAAAGTCACATGACACTTCGGCACTCTTCGGCCGAGTTTCCGGATTCACTCGGGACTGGGTTGTTTTTTATTTTTTTTATTTTAACCCTCGCCTGGCCCAAATGCAAAAATGAAAATAGACATCATATTAAATTACAGTAATTGTCCTATATGGTGAATTGTTACTGTCATGGTGGGTGTTGTCCTTTAAGCTCAGGAGACCATGTGCTATAAAGTCAGCTAAGAAATATATTTTTTCTCGCAAAGAAATAATAGTTTTTACCGTGTTTTGTTGTAAATTCCTTCGGTGCTCGCCCGCTTCTGTGGCCGCCATTTTAAGCGGGGCAAATGAGGCGCTGACGCGTCGCGTAGCAGTGACGCATAATAGATGCGTATTAAACACCGAAGCGTATTATGTACGTTTTTTTTCTGGTTTATTGGCAATAATTCGACAAAGCGTATTATACACAGGAGCGTATTTTACGACGACGAATACGGTAATCGGATTTCCCGTGAATAAACACGGTGCAAAGTTTAAAATCACATTTAAATCAAAATTTAATATATATACTGTATTTGTTTGCTAAAACGAACATAGCTGAATGATACAAGATATTTACCATATGTTGGGCAATTTTATGCATAGTTACAAAATCATGTCAGAGACGCTTTAAGGCATGCAAAAAAATAAAAAATAAAAAATAATCTATTTTGTGCATATATAAGCTGCGCTTGTGTATAAGCCGCGGGTGTTCACGTTACAACAGGAGTGGCAGCACACGGCTACTGAGAGAAATGTGCAGCTCTTGTAGTAGATCAAGAATCAACCACCAGATGGTGTTTTATAGACTTTGTCTTACTTTTCAACACACACAGTCAGAGTGAACCCCACACGTCTTCATGACAACTACCTCACTCGTGGTTACTTTACTGAACGGCCCAACACAAAATGAACACATAACAAGAACAGACTAATCACTTAAAGAACAACGCTAAACAGCTAAATGAAATGATTACCGGCAGTGAACATAAATTTTACTCATAATCCCTCTCTGAGGCCATGTGACGGACTGTCAACCACAGTGAACCACAGAATTCTACAATACATACACAAATACATACGTACAATAGATGTTTTTTTGGGGGGGTTCTGAACAGTGCCAGTAACATGGCTGGTTAAAAAAAAAAAAATACAGTAGCCTACCAGAAAGTCAGTGAGCGCTATATTCAAGCTGTCCTGCTCCTCTGTGAGCATGTGAGACTCATGCTCTATGCATGCAAGGGAATCTCTCCTCCCTTCCCCATTTCTTCAGTCCACTGTGACCTGTTCTGTAATTTCATCAGTCAGATTTTTTTTTAACCTTTATTCATACAGTTAGTCTCAGTGAATCACGAGGACCCACCCCCAAGTGATGTATATTGAGCATCTATGTGAGTGCCCGGGTGTGACGAAGCTAAATGTTTTGGTGACAGGAAGCTCGTTGGCCTGTCAAAAAAAAGTGTCCATAAATTGGTATTGTATAAACCGCAGGGTTCAAAGCCTGTGAAAAAAGTAGCTGCTTATAGACCAGAAATTATGGTAATTCTAAAAGCAATATCTCATTTCTTTTTAGAACGATGGCCACCTGGGGGTCCAGTTCAGGCCATCTTGATGATGATGATGAAAATGAGGAAGAGGATGAGTATCACTCAGAAATATGTGCAGAAGAAGAGGATCAGGACGAATGTACAGAAAGTAGCTCTGATGACGACATTCATGCCTTCTCACCAAGCATGAACCAGTGCTCCTACAGCAACAGGAAGAATCAAGGAAGGTCGGACCAGATGGACGCGTGCAGTCTTGTACTTCTGACATTCGCCACCGTTTTCCTAAATTCATTTAGTGTTTTTGTGTGTGCCTTCAGCAATCTGAAGCCTCCAGCAGCCTTTTCAGGTGAGAGCGGTGGGCATGTACATAACAAGACTGAGGCGAAGCAGCAGTGCAGAACGTTGAACCAGTCTGAAGGCCAGACCGGAGGGATGCGTCGACAAGAGAACCTGTGCTGGCCCTTTGAGTCCTCTTTTGTTGACAGCACACCTCACTGGCAAGAGCAGATCAGCCAGCTGCAGAGACAGCTGGACCTTAGTACCAGCATGTGTCAGACACTCCTGCAGGATCAGCAGGTTTGTAAACTAAACAAATACACACACGTCACACACACATTAAAGTTCTTGTTTTAACCACCCTGGCTTATCAGATCTCAAATTGACAGCACTAAATACAATAGAAAAATCTGTTCAGGATAAATTGACTAAAACATTAGTATTAAGTTGCTCAGTGCAGGTTTATAAACAGTATGTGGTGCTTGTACAACACTGATACAACAGCGTGAAAGCAAATGTGTCCTAGGCCCAACTGAAGAGTCAGCTCATCTGACCTGACTTCAGGCACACCACGTGCTCTCATTAAGAGTGTTTGTTCTCTCATCAGTTTCTTTGCAGTTAAGTAGTCCAAACATTCAGAAAAACTTTCTGCTTGCCTTTGGATGGTACATTTTGCAGAGATGGTGAACAAAGCAGCTGTGGGTGCTGACCCAAGTGCTGCATCAAGTCTATGGATTCATCTTTCCCTTGTGTTTTTTCAAAAAGTTAGAAAAGAGCCAGACGGGTTTTTGTTCCTTAAACTATTTTTTATGTACCATATTTTTCGGAGTATAGGTCGCACCCGAGTATAGGTCGCATTGTCCAATTATTGCCAAAGAATTGGAAAAATCCATGTATAGGTTGCACCTGAATATAGGTCGCACCTACGTCAAAATGTGGACCGTGTTTAGCTCTGCTGCAAATGTCTCTTCCACAGGAGCGCACAGCAAGGCTTTTAAGAAGATTAACACTTAAAAACAATTAATTGTTTGATAAAAAATTATAGCAAATATGTGTCTGAGCTGAACTTTTCTTTAATAAATGAATAATTTTAGCAGGATAAACACCTAAAAAAATATATTTGTTAGCTGACATTATTGTAAGAGTGTGTCTCAGTTTAATTTTTGTTAATAAATGATTACAAATCAGCTTATTTTATAAAAAGCCATATATAGGTCGCACCTGACTATAGGTCGCAGGCCATGAAAAAATGATAAAAAGCCGCAACCTATAGTCCGGAAAATATGGTAACAGCAGAGCTTAGCATGGATTGTTTTAGCAAGGCCATCATATATTTTTGCACATTATAAAAGACAAAAACTATTATTACATTGCAGACAGAGAAGTTGCTGTTTATTGTCTTTTGTGATTGTTTCAGGAAAAACAACAAAGCTTCGATTTTTAGTCGGCTGAACTGCACTGGTTTTTAGTTCTGCCTCATAAATTAAACATTAGTTGATTATGTACATTTAATATTTCAATTGTTGTTTAAATGAACCAATTCAAATATTTGTAAAAGGCTTTCCCAACCGATTTGACTCTGAAAAGTTAAATATTTGTGAATCAGTAGCTCAGTGAAGGTAATTATGATTTTACAGAAACATCAGCTGTCGGCTTCTTCATAAGCTGACCGACTGCTTGCATATTCAGTTTATAGAGAAGTTAGATGAGATAAGCAGACAATCAGAACACATCTGTCCTTCTGTATTCTGATCATCAAGGAGCAGTTATTATTTCTAGTTGTGAACAGCGTCTAAATGATCATAAATAAATAAAAAGATGTTGGTCAGTCAGTGGCTCTTTATTCTTCCACAGACTCTATCATACATGTTGCAGACTCTGCTGACAGGACAGTACAGCGTGTTACCCAACAACGTGTTGTCACCACAGGTCCAACTGGTCATGCATCAGCTTAACCAGTGCTATACTCAGCTGACTTGGCAGCAAAACAATGTACAAAGGTAAAAGTAGTAGCCTGAATGCTCAGTTGAGTTCTCTACGATGGTACATTTTCTACAATCTGTAATGTTTCTTTCAGATTGAAGCAGGTCTTGAACGACCTCATCCGTCAGCAGCAGCTGACACAGAAACAGGGCTCCGGACAGGAATCCAACTCGGACCCTTCAGCCTCCCCTGGCATCTTCCTCCCCTACACCTCTACTTTGAATGCTTCTGCTTTAAACACAGCAAATTCTTCATCGCCTCCATTCCCTCCCAGTATGATATGCTTATTGATTAGGTCTTTGATTTATTCTGCAACAAATTAATGAGGAGGGTTCTTTTTTTTTCAATGCATGCACATTTTGTTAATAAATAACAAAAAAGTAAACAGTTCATGGAATTTATTGATTATATTTAGTGATTTGCAGTGCTCAAGGTTATAAAGTGTATCCTTATTTTAAGCAAGTATTTTAAAAGGACACTGATATGACAGTTCTAAGTAAAATGTCTGACATTCTTCTATTATGATTTTATTGCTTTTTATGGAGCATTAACACATCATCTTAAGCTAATTAATCTAATTTTCTTCCATTCTAAAGGCTTTAACTTGTATCCATCATTTCCTGCTGCCATGGGGGGATTTCCTCAAGGCGCAGTGGGCCCAGCTACTCCCGAGCATCAGAACCTTCAGCTGGATCCAAACGCTTCTATTAAAACCGAGCGCATGACTTTCCCTCCTCCACTGCAACGCTCTCCTCTTAACACTTCTGCTGACAGAAGGTATGGAAAAATGGGGTTTTTGTCTTTGAATACATTTGATTTTTAATTTAAACTGTTGTTTCTGTTCCATTTTTGCTTTACTATATTAGACCAGCAGCCCGACTCAACACATCCTACACAAAAAACATAACTCGGCTTCACACGTCTAAAACCGAGCTTCAAGAGTCTGCCTCTTCTTCCCCAACGTTTGCGAAGCCTCACTCGAGACGGCCAGAGTTCGACAAGGAGTCTCAGGGAAGCTTCAGCAGCATCCCTGACCCTGTCGATCCATCCACAATCACAAAGACCTTTAAGGCTGGACGGAAGGCCTCTGCACAAGCCAACCTGGCCTCGCGAAGCAAAACGCCAAAAAACAAACGCAGGAGGAGCAAAGGGCACAGCAAGAACAGTGAAGGTATGAGTGGAGTCAAGCTCCTCAAGTATATTTACTTATTATTTGGTTTTAGATGTTTGTTTTATGTCCTTTATGCACGTAAAACTCGTAAATATTTTTTCAATGACGTCAGTCCCAGTTTCTTATTTTTCTTTTAAGGCCATGAGAGTGACAGTGTCAGCAGCACTGTAGACTTTGTCCACCAGAGGGCAGCCACGTCCCATCACAGGGATCAGAACCAGAGACTGCTGGACAAACTGACTCAAGAGAAGCTGGACAGCAAGGCTAAGCTTGGGAACAAAAGAAATGACCTCTCTTCTGGTACAGCTCAGATTACTGCAGTCTGTATCTTGTGTTTTCTGTGTAAACTTTCATTTTATTCATTATCATATTTTCAAATGTTTTATTGGTCCCTGAACTTACAAACCTCTTCTTTTGTTCATTTATTTAATTTTACACATCTGCCATTACTGCATGCTTAATTTTATTTTTAGGGTAATTTGTTACTTTTAATTTATTTTACTCACAGCTTATGCTTGGAGAACACCCTTCCTCTCTAACAGAATTGCATGCACAGAAGCACCAGGTAAAGTCACCATGCAGATCTTTCATCATCTGAGTTTCTAATCATCTACTAACTGTCACACATTTCAGTCATCTAAACCCTAAACAAGACAGCCAAAACTATTTCCCTCTGTAACAAGCAGTTTTTAAATGCATTATCTTCTAATATGTTGTTTTTTTTACTCATCTTGTAAAATCCTGATACTCTAGATGCAAGCAGTGACTTCTCACTCTTCGAAGCTCTGAGAGAGACCATTTACTCCGAAGTGGCTACTTTGATTTCCCAGAACGAGTCGAGACCCCACTTTCTCATCGAGCTCTTCCATGAGCTGCAGCTCCTCAACACGGACTATTTACGCCAGCGAGCTCTGTTTTGCCTGCAGGTGAGTTTAGGACTGCTTGCGTTGGAATTTGTTTTAACCTTTTATTACTTTTAGGTTTTAAAAGTCCCATTAAATTGATTAAATCTTAAAACCATTATACTGTATTTTCCAGCATACAAGTTACTCCAGAGTATAAGTCGCATCAATCAAAAAAAGCATCATGAAGTGGAAAAAATCATATATTCAGTTCAGTTCAATTCAGTTTATTTACCGGTATATAGCACCAAGTCACAACAGAAGTCATCTCAGGGCTCTGAACAGAAAAGTCGCTTCAGTGTATAAGTCACATTTATTATACGTTTATTTAATGGTCAAAACCGCTTCATTTCACCTGGGCATTGTGGTGCCTTCCATCCATTGTGGCTGGAGCTGCTAACTCTCCAGCGTTCCTCCGCCTGCACCAGCTGAGTGAAGCGAGCATGCATGTGAGGACACTGTTGCAGTTCTTTGAAATTTAAATCATCAGAATATGGGGGGGGGGGGACGGACGTATATACCGTACTTTCCGCCCTATATGTCGCATCAGTCCAATTATGTCGAATAAAGTGGAAAAATCCATAAACGTTTCGCACCGCCGTATACGTCGCATCTATTATGCGTCACCGCGTTTGTTACGCGTAGCCTATGTTACGCGTCAGCTGTGACAACCCGGAAATGGCCACAGGAGCGTGCACGGTAGGACTTTAACAAGATTAACACTTAAAAACAATTATTTGTTTGCTGAAAATTATAGCAAAGATGTGTCTGAGCTGAACTTTTCCTTAATAAATGCACATACCGGTCAAATCAGCTGAATTTAAATAAATAGTTTCGCTACATCGGTGCTGCGAAGCGTGCACGCGCAGCGAGCGGATACGCTTCATTTCTTTAAAATTTAACAAGATAAACACCTAAAAATATATATATGTTTGCTGACATTATAGCAAAAGTGTTTCTGAGCTCAACTTTTCCTTTAAAAATTAACGTAATGTTCAAATCAGCTGGATTTAAATTGTTTCGCTTTGACGGTCTTCCAAACGTGCGTGCGCTGTGAAAATAAATTATAAATCAATTGAATTTTAGCTCAAACATCTCCTACAGCTAATCAGTCATTCCTACAGAGCCATCCCCCTCCCCCACATTGGTGCTTCTGACCATATCTGTGTTATGCTAAAGCCAGCATACAGGCCACTGGTGAAAGTCACAAAACCAGTCCGCAAGCAGATACGAGTGTGGCCAGAGGGGTCTTCAGAGGCACTCCAGGACTGTTTTGACACCACAGATTGGAGTATGTTCAAAGAAGCTGCTACCACAAACAACACCACATGTCTCCAGGAGTACTCAGACACTGTATGTTCATACATCACCAAGTGCATTGATGATGTAACCAACCTTAAAACCATCACTGTTCGGGCTAACCAGAAGCCATGGCTGACAGCTGAGGTTCACAGACTCATGAAAGCCAGGAATGCTGCCTTCAAAGCGGGAGATCAGGTGGGCCTGAGGGCAGCCAGAAACAACCTGGACCGGGGCATCAGAAAGGCAAAGAGGCAGTATTCTGGGAAAATAGCTCACCGTTTCAAGGACAGCAGGGATACACGCAGTCTGTGGCAGGGAATACAGACCATCACAAACTACAAACCACCCCCCCAGACCTGTGACAGCTCAGCCTCTGCGCTGAATGAACTGAATGAGTTCTTTGCTCGGTTCGAGGCAAGTAACAGCACACCAGCACATAAACTCCCCCCCTCTCCTGATGGCCAGGTGCTGACGCTGTCCTCAGACAGCGTAAGGCGATCATTCATCAAGATTAACGCCCGGAAGGCCTCTGGTCCTGACAACATACCTGGTCGTCATCAGCAACAACGATGAGACGGACTACAGGGATGAGGTGAGCTGCCTGGCCTTGTGGTGCGGACACAACAATCTCACTCTCAACGTGGAGAAGACAAAATAGATTGTTTTGGATTTCAGGAAGAGGGATGCCCAACATGCCCCTCTGATCATCAACAACGCCACAGTTGAGAGAGGAGTGCACGTCTCAGAGGACCTGTCCTGGAGCAGGAACACTGCATCACTGGCCAAGAAGGCTCACCAGCGCCTCTACTTTCTCCGCAAGCTGAATAGAGCTGGAGCTCCAACCCCCATCATGTGCACCTTCTACAGGGGCGCCATAGAAAGTGTCCTGGCCAGCTGCATCACGGTGTGGTACGGTGCATGTACTGCATCCTGCCGAAAGAGCCTCTAGCGTACAGGTAGTCCCCGACTTACGAGCGCTCTGACCTACGAGGTTCCGGACTTACGAGCTGGTGAATTTTTGGAAAAAACGCAAAAAATACCGAGTTTTTCTGTGTTTTTTCACCACAGTTCGTTAGCTAAACATGTGGACACACGTTTCCGATCATTTTTATGCACTCGTAAGTAGTTTTTCGATGAAAAACGAGTGTTTGTAGTCGCGCTAGCAAAACCGTTCCAACTTACGAGCGAAATTCCGGACTTTCGAGACACGTGGCGGCCGTTCCAAGTTACGAATTTTCGCTTTACGAGCACCTCGGAGGAACGGAACTCGCTCGTAAGTCGGGGACTACCTGTATAGTGAAAGCAGCTGAGAAGATTTTCGGCACCTCCTTGCCCTCACTACAGGACTTACACAGCAACCGCCTCACTCGGAAAGCCCTCTGCATGGCAGGTGATCCCACACACCCACTACACAGCTGCTTCAGCCTGTTGCCATCTGGAGGAGACTGAGGAGTCTCCAGGCTCGAACCAGCAGACTGAGAGACAGCTCTGTTCATCAGGCAGTCAGGATGCTTAACACTCTGCCAGCTCTGCCCTCCCTCCCACTTGTACTGCCTTAATCACAAAAAACTTTCACACATTACCACACAACACAAAGTTTTTAACACTGGACTCTGTGTCATCAATACGGGTCATTCACTCAACTCACGGTCATGTGCTCATTCAGTTTGCACTACTTCTCATATTTGCACTAATGTTTGTATTACATTACTGCCTATAGTCATACTACTGTTTACATTTACTGTTGACATTTATTACTACTGTTTACATTTATTACTACTGTTTACATTTATTACTACTGTTTACATCTAGACTTTTTATATCTACACTACTGCTGATATACAGTATATATTCTTTTTACTAGCCTTATTGCATAATGCCACTTTGTTTCTATACCAATATCAACTACCTCATACATATACTGTGTACATTAACCCCATATGCTGCTTTGTCACTCTTTACAAATGTCAAATGCCAGAACCTTCATTTATTTTATAGATATACTTTTTATACTTTATACTTCGGGACAGTATTACACTCTATTTCATTTTTGGTGTTGGTGAAACTTTTTATACTTTTATACTACTATGGAAAACTACTATGAAAAAACTCAGGACAGTATTACACTCTATTTCATTTTATGATTATGTTTATTAAATGTTGGTGTTTTGGTGTTGGTGAAACTTTTTATACTTTTTTACTACTATGAAAAACTACTATGCAAAAAACTTAGGACAGTACTAAACTTTTATTATTTCATTTTATGCTTGTTTATTAATTGTTTAGTGTTTAAATGGTTACTGTTGCACCGAGGGACTGAGAGAAAAATGCAATTTCAATCCTGTGTATGTCCTGTACATATTGCAGTTCTGACAATAAAGTTGACTTTGACTTTTGACTTTGAAGGAATACATTCACGCCTTTTACGGCAGGGGGTGTCACCCCGCGCCACATGTACCGCCTTTTAGGTACTTAAGCGACTGACGCCCCTCCAACTTTCTCTTTTTTGCCCTTCACCTCGCAAAACCTGAACTACCTCTCTTCGCGGGACTTCTCTGTTGCTCCATCGCTCAACCTGAGGTGAGCTCGCTCCCTGCACAGAGCGCACATAGAATTTTTCCCTACGTACTTCTGGACTAGCGAACGCTAGTCCAGCACATTTCAATAACCTTGAAGTTTTTTCTTCTCCTCTCTCCACAGGTTGCTTTGCTCAACGGCGTTATAATTACGCCACAACCGCTACCCCGGCTAACATCCTAGCGGGCTAGGCAGCGAAAGCGACACGATGGAGGAGACACTTGAAAAAAGAAGAAAAAGGATTCTGGAAGGACTTGCTTGCCTTATCTCGGACATGCCTCCGGAGAAAGGAAAGTGAAAGACAATACTTCAAAGGAAAACCAGCGGGACGGCGAGCCCAACCTCGCGCGCCTGTCCCAGTGGCTGTGGATTTGCCCTCGCAGCGACGGACACCAATGAGGCATGTCCAGTCTGCCTGGGTATATTTCAAGCAAGACAAGCTCTAGACGTGCCTGATTCTTGCCCATACTGCAGCCAGATGCTGGATGCGGTGCTGCGGCATCGGGTGGACCTTGTGGCTAAGGCCTTAGGAAGCTCAGCTGGTCCACAGGACCCAGACACCACGGAGACCCTCACTCCAACCCCGGAGCTCGAACACATGGCTCTACACGACAGCACGCGCGTCGAATGGGATGACAACCCTTGCCCGCTTGCTCCCATGGTGGACCTAACAGTCGAGTTCGACACCAGAGGCATGATGAATGAAGACGAGATCTCCATCTCAGCCTCGGGCGAATTTTCAGCGGAGGAACCAGAACTCAAAATCGAGGATCCGGGAGAGGACCTCTCCAGGACCCCGGTACCTGTGCTCCCTGAAACGGACTTCTCTATTCCTGCCCTGTTCGACCTGTGCCACAGAGCAATGGACGCCCTGAACATCCCCTGGTCGGAACCCCCGCCT
>JBBPBX010013098.1:18184-52958 GCA_038048925.1 Garcialebias charrua
GACCTGCACAGCCGTGGCACCGCTCGACGACACGTGCGCCACCGCAGAAGTGGCCAGCATATGAGGAAGAACCTCAGCAGATACCCCCGCCGAGCCTACCTCGCTTCGAGCACACATGGAACAAAAACAAGTTTGTCCCACGCCAAGCGAGCAGGCATAGGGCCTCCTCGGCGAACCGGGACACTCATCAAAAACGTGCCTGATGAACCAAGCCCACGTTTACATTTTATACGCCTACGCGGTAATGGGAATGTTTGCACTTTTTTCAGACTTTATTTGTAGCAAAGTACAAATGGCTGATAATTCTGTTGCATGTACAAACCATGTTCTCCCTGCTGTGAGTAAATCATGTATGTCGTTGTACATAAGCATGAATAAAACTCATAAAATAGCACATCCCTGTTTTATTGACGATCAAAAAACCACACCAACACAAATAATGTCAACAGTACGGGCCTCCCTGGCCTGTCAGCCGTCATAAAGGGGGGGCACATCCCCCTCCCTCACAGCTCATGGGGTGTCAGTCTTTTCAATAAGCCCCAGCAGGGTGCCTCAGGACCTGTCTCCAGAGGACAGACCCAGAGGCGTCTGCGAACAGACCCTCCACCTTTCACGAAGACAGGTGGGAGAGGGCACGTGTTCCAGCTCCCGCTCCATGGTGAGCAAGGGACCGGCCAATACACCAACCAGATGAACACGTGACATGTTCGCACCACAGGAGAGCACGTCGGATAACCCAAGGCAGACACAAATTTCACACACTCAAAACAGTGGCTGTGATCACATTACTGTGTATGTAAACGGATCGGAGTCGAACCAGAATTTTCCTCCTGATTTTGAAAGAAAACTGGGCTCCTTATCAACAAATGATCTTAAGTCTGCTGGTCACAATGGACCATCTCCACGTTCACACGTTGCAGCTGTCCCTTTATTATTCATGAAGGACACGAAACGCTCAAGCGATAAAAGAGCAGCACGTGACTTTTCTCACAAAGCTGCATCAAACTTGCTCCCACACGACAGTATCCCATTGGATGAGACACCAACTGGAGTTAGGAGATCTGCTCGTTTACAAAAACAGCAACCTCTCAATCCAATAAATCCTATTTTGGAGGGAAATAATAGCTTTCCTATTCCGACTCAATCTAATAAAATTAATAGACTTCATCTGTCTTCGAGGAGACTTGATCAGGGCAGACTGTTAACTCATCAACGTGGAGGCCCACTCCCCAACCTGGTTGATCCTCAAAGGCTCACAGAGGATGTCGCAGTCCAGCCGCTTAGGCCAGGAACTAGAATTAATTCCAGCCTGTTAGCTGAAAAGGACAGGCTGATGGCTTCGGGCCTACCAGAGAATGTGGTGAAAACCATACAAAATGCCCGTGCCGGGTCAACACAGTCTCTATACGCACATAAGTGGCGTATCTTCGAAGCCTGGTGCTCAGAAAGAAATATCATTTCTTATGCTTGCGACTTGGCTCAACTACTAACTTTCCTTCAGGATTTACTGGAAAAGGGTTGTTCTTATTCAACGATTAAAGTGTTCCTTGCAGCTATCTCTGCTTGTCACGAGGGCTGGGGACACAGGACTCCTGGAGCACATCCAATCATAATGAGATATATGAAAGGTGTGCTTCGAACCAAGCCACTCAGCAGAACCTTGACCCCTGGTTAGGATCTTGGCCTGGTCTTGGGGGCTCTTTGTGACCCGTCATTCGAGCCTCTGAGCAAGATTAAGATAGATCTTCTATCTTATAAAACTGCTCTTCTCCTGGCTCTTTGCTCGGCGAAACGCGTGGGTGACCTCCATCCGTTATGTACCATATTCGCCCCTGACGGGTCAAAGGTCACCCTGAGGCCTAATCCCGCTTATACTCCCAAGGTCTTGACCTTCAACCATAGGAGTCTAGACTTTGACCTCTCCTCCTTCCCACCTGCCCCTGTCCTTACTCAGGAACAGGAGAGACTAAAGGTTCTCTGCCCTGTGAGAGCTTTATGCACTTTCATACAGAGAACAGCCGAATGGAGGTAAACAAACCAACTGTTCGTCTACTTTGCCGCACCTGCTACAGGAAAGACCCTATCAATACAGCGCCTCTCACATTGGCTGACGGAGGCCATTAAAAGGGCGTACGGTAGCAAAGGTCAACAAGTCCCCCCTGGAGTGCATGCTCACTCAACCAGGGGCTTGGCCACTTCCTGGTCATTGTTCAAGGACGTGCCAGTTGCAGAGATTTGCGCTGCTGCAAACTGGAGCTCATTAAACACTTTTGCAAAGTACTACAGTTTGGATGTTACTGCGTGTGATGTCACTCAGGCTGTTCTTTCTAATACACAATAGAAAGTAGCTTTGAGATGCCTTCTGGTCAAAGGCAGGCGTTCACACTAACAGGCATTTTATTGAGCATTTCAAGGGCGTGAATGAATTACGTTCCCATAGCAAGTATGTTGCACCAAGAGACCAAACTAAAAGGGAACTGAAAGTTATGCACCATAACTCATGTTCCCTGAAGGAAGGGAACGAGGTGCAACATAGCTGGCCCTTTTCAATGCTGAAATCTTGGTGAAGTGCAATTTTGGAGAAAGTTGGAGGGGCGTCAGTCGCTTAAGTACCTAAAAGGCGGTACCTCTGGCGCGGGGTGACGCCCCCTGCCATAAAAGGCGTGAATGTATTCCTTCAGGTAATCACACGGGGGCGCAATTCCCATAGCAAGTATGTTGCACCTTGTTCCCTTCCTTCAGGGAACATGAGTTATGGTGCATAACTTTCAGATACCCATGTTATCACGTAGTAATGAAGATATAAGCAGCAGTTTCAGCCATGGCAAAGCTGTCCACCTTATGTGAAGGATTAATTTGTTATTTGAGCTCTCAGACTCAGCTGATTTGCGAGCTCAACCGTAAGCTGGAAGCAATTTATGAGAATCGTAGGCCACTTGCTGCTTCTGGAACTCGCCAGCATGTTGGGGTCGATCTTGGAGAAGGCTAACCCCCAATTTACACTACATGCGTTCCGGCTCCGGTCCGCTCCGGTCCGACCTCCGCAGCAAATACGCACCCATTATAATCAATGAGAGTATTTACACTGGCTCCGCACGGTGGCGGCGAGCTGCGGCGAGCGGACGGCAGTCCGTCAAAATAGGATCCGATCCTGTTTCTGCCGGACGCCGGAGCTATGCCGGAGTCAACTTTCAAAGATTACTTCGCACCAACAGGAAAAGGAACGAGCACAACATCCGTATTTACAAAATAAAATCACCACGGGCGGACTAATCCTAGCAAAAATGTACTTCTTTGAATGATCTACAATACTCACCCATTACAGAGCAAATGTCCTGAAAATATCTCAATGCAAAAAACAATCAAACAGCAAGCTAGTCTCTACTGTCGTTCTCCTTCTTCCACCGAATGAATTGTTTTGTTCTGACTTCCTTATTTATCACTTGATTTATCGCGCAATCTCGCAATTCCCGCGCATGCGTCTCGGAGCGGCGCATCCAGGCGGACCGGACCGGAGCGGAGGTAGTGTAAACTGGACTTTGAGATGCTCAGCTGCGACCTGCGGAGCGGGGCGGAGCGGAGCCGGAACGCATGTAGTGTAAATTCCGGGTAATAGGCATAGACCAGCGGAAAGCCCATTAATCTGGCCATTTTGGATAATCGAGAGTACCAGCAGAACTCAAAGCTGTCGAATGAGAAACAGTCTGCCTGCACAAAAACAACTGTGGCTTATCTGGATCGGGCTTCCCTGTTCGGTCTTGAAGAGGCCAACTTATCAAATTGCTCCTGGGGATGTGTAAACCAAGAAAGCTCTGCCCTATCCACCCCTGCACACACCCACTCCCCCAAGAACTTCTGTGAACGTTTATCAGAGCTATACCATCTGACAAATTAACATCTTATTAGGACTATGGTGCTATCTGGAAGTGTTTTAAGGACAAAATCTTACAGCCTTGTCATCAAATGCATATGTAATGTGTCTATAAATGTGCTTGCTGGTAGATTATTTTTTGGATGTCTTAAACCATGTCCTCCTGATGAGGACAAGGTGTAAAGAAATTATTTTTTAATACCCACTATCCTCATGGTCTTTCCATTTTTCTTCTCTAAAGGATAAGGGTTGTGCTCCTAGGAGCTGCAGCCACATACACTCTGTCCATCTTTCGGAAAACAGTACGGAATATAATCTTGCTGTACTTCATTGTGCAATGACAATAAACCTTATTCTGATTTACATATTTCCTTGCAGCTGCATTTCTTACATCCTTCTACCAATGTACCCAATGTCCCTTCTCTGTAAATTTTTCCTTCGACATTTGCTGACAATCTTTTGTCGCAAATCACTCCTGAAACATTACTCCATTCACTCCATCCTGCCTGGACTCTATTTTTCACCTCTTTACCACATTCACCATTTTGCTGGACAGTGAACTTCAAGTACTTGAAGTCCTGCATCTTTGTGACATCTGCTCCTTGTATTCTCATTATTCCAATGGTCTCCCTCTCATTCACACCCATGTACTCTGTCTTACTACAGATTACTTTCATTCCTCTTCAGTCAAGTGCATACTGCCACCTCTCTAAGATCTCTTACACTTGTTTCCGGTTCTTGACACAGATGACAATGTCATCTACAATCATCATCATCAATTTCACGGTGATTCCTGCCTGACCTCAACTGTTAGTCGGTCCACCACCAGAGAAAATAAGGAGTTCAGAGCCGATCCTTGATACAACCCCACCTCCACCTTGAAGTTATCAAAAAACGTTCAATATAGAAACAACTGGTCTTTATTTGTAACAGAAGACATTTCGCTCTTCATCCGAGGAGCATACCTATGTGTGTATCTTATCTCAGCCTTTAAAACCTGAACCCCACTCTCTGCTCTTTGAATTGAGAAAGCTCCTCGGATGAAGAGCAAAACATCTTCTGTTACAAATAAAGTCAGTTGTTTCTGTATTGAACTTTTTTTTTTAATGTATCATGTCCTGGATGATTGACAATCTTCACCAGCACCTTGAAGTTATCCATCAATCCGAGAGCACATCTCACCACTGTCCTACTGTCTTCATACATGTCCTGTACCAGTCTAACATACTTCTCTGCCACTCCAGATTTCCTCATGCAATACCACACCTCCTCCCTCGGCACCCTGTCATATGCTTTTTCTAAATCCACAAAGACGCAATGGAGTTCTTTCTGACCCACTCTGTACTTCTCCATTAGCATCCTCAAAGCAAATATGTCATCTGTGGTGCTCTTTTTTTGGCATGAAACCATACTGCTGCTCACAGATAGTCACCTCTTGTCTAAGTCTTGCTACCACAACTCTATCCCAGATCTTCATTGTGTTGCTCATCAACTTAATTCCCCTGTAGTTGATACAACTCTTTACATCACCCTTGTTCTTAAAAATTGACACCAGCACACTTCGTCTCCATTCCTCAGGCATTTTCTCACCCTCAAATATGTCATTGAATATTTGAGTCAAAAACCTCACTGCCATCTCCCCAAGACATTTTCAAACTTCCACTGGCATGTCATCAGGTCATTCTCCTTCTTCATTATTTTCATAGATTTCTGGACTTCACCCTCACTTCCAGGTCCACCGTTTCTATAACCTCTACTCTTCTTTCTCTTTCATTCTCTTCATTCATTAGCTCTTCAAAATACTCCTTCCATCTTCCTGTCACAATCTCCTCAGTTGTTAAAACTTTACTACTCCTATCTTTAACAGGCCTAACCTTCTGCACAACCTTTCCAGCCTGATACCTCTGTCTCGCCAATCGGTACAAGTCAGCACTTTGGTTGGCCCTGTCACTGTTTAAAGTGCTTTATGAATAAAATGGTATGGTATGGTATGGTAAGTCATTCTTGTCCTCTTTAGTGTCTAGCCTCCCATACAACTCATCATTTGCTTTCTGCTTAGCCTTTGCCACCTCCCTTTTTGCTCTACATTGTGCATGCGTGGGTTTCCTCCGGGTACTCCGGTTTCCTCCCACAGACCAAAAAACATGCTTGTTAGGCTGATTGGTGACTCTAAATTGACCCTAGGTGTGAGTGTGAGAGTGGATGGTTGTTTGGTGTGAGTGAGACAGGTCCCTCTTGTAAATGAGTCCCCGTGACTCAATGAGGCTAGCCTGTATAAATAAAGGTTGAATGAATGAATGAATGAATGAATTGCATCTCCTTATATTCCTGTCCCCCCTCTTCAGTTATATTCAATTCAGTTTATTTATATAGCACCAAATCACAACAAAGTTGTCTCAGGGCACTTTACAGGAACATTCACATATATAGAAAAGCCAATTAGTAAAGTTATCTTAGCTATGGAAGCCAGCAGATTCGTTGAATCTTCAGTTCATCACAATCTCCCATCCTGAGCAAGCACAATGGTAATTAAAACGAAGAAACCTCCAGCAGTACCAGGCTCAGGACAAGCGGCCATCTGCTTTGTCCGGCTGGTTTGAAAGGACAGAAAGGAGAGACAAATGAACAGAATGGCAGGTCCAGATGTAGGTGCAGGTGTACCTGAAAGACAAAAACACATGTTAGGATAGAAAAAATAATAACAAATACAAAACTGGTTGAGCAAAGTAAGTAAAGAACGTGGTCAGTTTGTCCTCCAGCAGTCTAAGCATATAGCAGCATGACTAAGGGACAGCTCAAGAAACCCAAACCAACCCTAACTATAGGATTTATCAAAAAGGAAAGATTTAAGTCCAGTCTTAAAACTGGACAATGTGTCAGCCTCACAGACAGAAACTGAAAGTTGATTCCACAAGAGAGGAGCCTGAGAACTGAAAGATCTTCCTCCCAATCTGCTTTTGGAAACTCTAGGAACTGCAAGTAAACCTGCAGTCTGAGAGCGAAGTGCTCTGTTGGGAAAATATGGAACAATAGGATCTGTAATATAAGATGGAGCTAGGTTGTTGAGAGCTTTGTAGGTTAGAAGTAGGATTTTGAACTCAATTCTGGATTTGACAGGAAGCCAATGGAGAGAAGCTAAAACTGGAGAGATATGATCTCTCTCAACTCCAGTTAAGACTCTGGCAGCAGCATTTTGGATCAACTGAAGACATTTTAAACAAGTTTTTGAACACCCAGATAACAAACTATTTCAATAGCACTATTGCAATAGTCCAGTACAGTATATACTTGACAAATGCATGAACCGGTTTTTCTGCATCACTTTTAGAGAAGATGTTTCTAATTTTAGTGATATTACCAACCCTCTCACTGTCTTTGGCTAACCTCTTTCTTTGAATAGCTTCTTGCACTTCACTATTTCACCACCAAGTTTCCTTATCATCTATTCTAACTATTCAGGTCTCTCTTGTAAATGAGTCCTCGAGGCTCAATGGGATTAACCTGTCTAAATAAAGGATGAATTAATTATCTGTCCAGATAACACAACAATAATAATAATAATAATGAATTCCATTTATAATGCACTTTTCATTAATAAAAATCTCAAAATCTGAAAGTTGATTCCACAAGAGAGGAGCCTGAGAACTGAAAGATCTTCCTCCCAATCTGCTTTTGGAAACTCTAGGAACTGCAAGTAAACCTGCAGTCTGAGAGCGAAGTGCTCTGTTGGGAAAATGTAGTTATTTGTTGTTTATTTATAACAATGCCAGGCGTTCGTCATTGTGCTTACTAACTTACTAACTTATTTACTTATGACAATACAACAAGTACGGTACCTTCCTACCAGTCTATCTAATTACTGTTGCTGTAGTAGTCCAGTCATTTAGAAGCTCTTTCTAACCCCCCAGAGCCTTTAACAGCTCCTCTCTGTATTTCTCACAATTGTCCACATCCAACCTTTGGAGCATAACCACTGACAACATTTAGCATCAGACCTTCTGCTTCTACTTTCAGACAGTACACCCTATCTGACACTCTTTTGACCTCTACTACACTCCTTCAGGACCACCCCTACTCCATTTCTCTTTCTATCCACACTACGGTTCAACAGTTTAAATCCTGCTCCAATACTGTGAGCCTTGCCACCCTTCCACTTGGTCTCTTGCACACATAAAACATCTACCTTCCTTCTCTGCATCATGTCAGCCAGCTCTCGTCATTGTCCCCACATTTACAGTTGCAACCATCAGTCCTACATTCTTGATTTTCCTCTTCTCCCTCTGTCTCCTGACACATTCCTCTCCTCAGGGTCTTTGGCTAACAGTAGCACAATTTCCACCAACATCGTCTTTGTCAACAGCACTAGTGGCAGACGTTGTTACCCGGGCTTCAACTGATCGTCTATGGCTTGGTTTAAATGAACTCGCATTCTAGTTTTGGCAAAAGAGTTTTACATCAGATGCCCTTCTTGACACAACCCTCACCATTTACCCAGGCTTGGGACCGGCAGAACTGATACACTGGCTTGTGCTCCCTATTGGCTGTTTAAAAAAAAATTTAAATGTATTTGTTTACTTATTTATTTATTGTACAACTAGACACACCCTGTGATTTTTTTTTACTCACCTTTGTTTTTGCATTATTTGTTGTTCCCTTCAAATAGTTTTTCTCCTTTTATTAATTTAAAACAGCTCAACCACAGCCAATGTGCTTTTTTTCCCTGCACACTTTTTATTTACAGAATGATAGCACAGCCTGTTGACATGTCTTTTCTATGTTTTCACCCCACCTTAAACATTTCATGGTGTCTCCAGTAATTATGATGCTTTATATATGATTCAAAAACAGCTTGTTTTCGAACCACACATTCGTCATTGTGCTTACTAACTTATTTACTTATGAATGCCTCAGCTGAAAAAAAAAAAAACCTAATTAAAACTGCCACTTTTTCCAGGTGTGAACCTTTTTTGTAAACAATGCTTGTTTTACTTTCAAATNAACGTACAGTAGATTATCTGTATCAGTCTATAAGCAGAGTAACTCGACTTTGCTTCATGCATTGTGGTAATATTATCATTGTCATATTTAAATTGAATTAACCCACTAGCCTTAGCACGGAAAGACCTGCAGTGTATAAATCTCTTACGGATATATTTATTCTGTTGCTTCGTTATGTGTGGATTCATATCTTGGTTTTGTACCATTACATATGATATATATTTTTTACTTTCTGCTGGTCTACGAGCTCCATCAATGCAACAAGTGTTGCCATTCTTGCACCACTGACATAAAGCACATTTAATTTCAAAAGCTTTCTCCAAAATAGGTTTTAAAAAAGGTATAAGTTTTGACATTGGCATCAACTGTAGTGAATAATACAAAAGAGGATATTAATTATATTATTATATTATAATTATATTAAATAATTATAATTATATTAGTGCCAACTATTTTTTTTTTTTATCTTTGCAGACTTAAAAACGCTTTCTTTTGTTTAAATATATCCCTTAAATCTGAAAAAAGAATCTATTTGAGATGTCTGCTGTAGGAAGTTGGTGGATACTGGGTACCGGGTACTTTTAGCATTTTTAAAGAAAACACTTAATTAAAATTAGATTCATGTTCATGCTGCTGTTTGGCATGTTGTTTTTATGCTACTAATGAATACAGTAGTGTATTTTTAGTTAACGTTTTTCTTAGTGCATATCTTAGATCTTATTACTGTTTTTCTTTTACATTTTATAGTATTGTTGGATGTAACTGGGACCTTGAGCACACAAATATGTTCCACCTCATGTACCACATGTTTTGCAAATAACAATAATGAACCTTGAATCCTTGGAATTTTGTAGCTTGTAGATTTCATCATCTTGCATTTTCACACATAAAACTGGAGCCTCTAGCTGACCTTTTCCTGCTGGAAGCTTTAAATACAGCTTATATGCCTCTTAGTGTAGTGGTGTAGCACAAGCATTCCTCACTTTACACTTCAGACATGATCAGCGACTGTGCACTGCAGCAAATTACACTGCAACCGATCAGTCTAGTGCCTTTTGGAACGTGTATCTGGAATAAAGCTGACCAATATTTTTCTGTAATACCAAAGCAATACTATCCCCTATCCCCTTCAACACTCAGAAATAAATGGACAAGAAAGCCCAGACACATGCTTCTCTCCCCATCAGTCCCTCGGACGTGTCTTCACTGGCTATCATAGGAACGTCTTCTGCGAAAGCGTACTCCGGTCCGTCTTTCAGTGTCCATCCAGCTCAACAAACTGATCTCAGCTGACCTGTTTTGACGTGACCTGACAGCAGAAAGCTGCAGGACAAGCTGAGAGAAATAGAGAAGGTCTAATGTTGTTTCTCTCTCGGTATATATAGTATTCCCTTCGCAGAGCGCTTGGCGGTTCTGTGAGAGAAACTTGATCCCGACTGATAGAACAAATCACTTGTTTAGGAGTCAGAACACCTTTCTGCTAGGACTGATTGACCCCACTTCAGTGTCTCGATTCAGTCAGTCTGTGAGGTTTACTTCTGTCATTGGTCATCATGTGCTTTTGGACATCAGGGGACAGAGTCCTTATAGCGTTTCGGGGTAGTCAGACTATTTTTTCTTTTGGCGCTGGCAATACTATGATCGTTTGTAGTCCTTGAAACTAGCGTTGGGTCTTTTTCTGGCCCAGCTTCAGAGTAGGCACTTATTTAACTCAATCAGAACTCCTGAGGGACTTAAATAGGTATGATTGGTTTGTGCATGGGCTAAATAACTGGGAGATAAAGTTAGAGAGGCCAGAGAGAGATGGTTTGGACATGTCCAGAAGAGGAACAGTGGTTATATTGGTAGAATGATGTTAGAAATGCAACTGCTAGGGAAAAGTCAAAGAGGAGATATATAGATGCAGTTCAAGAGGACATGGAGATATTTGGAGTGAGGACGGTGTGCGATGGAGGATGATGACTCACTGTGACGACCTCTGAAAAGGGAACAGCCGAAAAAAGAAAAAGATGATTGGATCATAAGCAAACATCAGCAGGCTGAGCCAATTTAATGCTCTTCAGCACCTTCACAGAAAAAAAAACTTCATCCTTATTGCATGGACTGATCTGTTTTGTGAATCTTGGCTTTTTTTTAAAAATCTCCTTCCTGCTTTAAATCAAAGATCCACAACGCACAGCTCCAACTACAGTCCTTAGCTGAGGTTATTTCTACCAAATGGCTTCAAGTGCTAAACCAACTCTTTCTGTTTCCACCACTAAAAGCTCTGGTTCTAGCACAAACAAACCAGTGCTAACAACACTCACTGTATGCTGGACAGTTTTCTTTCTCCAAAAGTGGGGACCCGACCAGTACATTTTGATAACTCCTGGTTCATTCTGATGTAATGATTGTCCACATGAATGTGAAGAAGACAAAGGAGATGATTGTGGACTTCAGAAGGAACAAACAAACCCACACCCCACTGAACATAGGTGGATCAGTGGTGGAAGTGGTCTCCAGCTACAAGTACTTGGGGGTACACTTGAATGATAATCTCAGCTGGACCAACAACACCACCAGCCTGATCAAGAAAGGTCATCAGAGACTCTACTTCCTCAGACGGCTGAGACGAGCTGGTCTGAGTAGCCCAGTCCTCACCTCCTTCTACAGGTGTGCAGTGGAGAGCATCCTGTGCTCCAGCATCAACGTGTGGCATGGAGGCTGCACAGCTGCAGAAAGAAAAGCTTTGCAGAGAGTGGTGAAGGCTGCACAGAAGTCTGTTGGAGTCAGTCTCCCCACCATCACAGACATTTACACTTCGAGATGCAGGAAAAAAGCCACCTGCATCATGAAAGACCCCACTCACCCAGCACACACACTCTTTGCCCCACTCCCCTCAGGACGGAGGTTGAGGAGCATCAAATGTAGAACCACTAGACTGAGGAACAGCTTCTACCCTGAGGCTGTTAGACTCATGAATAAATAAATAATAAGAATAATCACTGTGAAATATCACATCATGCTGATGCTGATCTGTTTTCTTGTTGCTGTGTTCATCTGTGACCATCTGCTCATAAAGACTCATGTTCATGCTGCTGTTTGTAATGACGTTTTTCTATTACTCTAGGGCTTAGTGTATTTCTAGTTGGATGTTTTTCTTAGTTCATATCCTAGATGTTGTTAAATGTAACTGGGACCCTGTGTACATAATCTCTGTGTACATAATCTCATTTCATCACATGTACTACATGCGGTGCATATGACAATAAAGACTCTCTGACTCTGACTCTCTGACTCTGACTCAGTTAGCTCTCTGGTTGTAGAATACCAAACTGGTTCTCAATTGTATTTCTAAAGGACCAACTCTAACACAAGCCCTGGTCAAGAACTGAAGCCTCTTTAATAGAAATACTTAAATGAGTTTCCGTAAATTATGTATTCATTAAAGGAAATACTGTATTCTTTAACGGAAATGCCCTAGTCATTAATGGAAATACATGTAGTCCTCGGGTTACGACGGCCTCGACTTATCGCGGTTACGAACGCCCTCCCATTGAAAAGCATTGTTTCGCGTTACACGATTTATGTGCCTTTACACCAAAAAATACGGTACCGAAACTCAGCGGAGGCGGAAATTTTCAGGAGGGAGGGGGAGAGTGTACCTTAGCAGCCACGGGCAGAGGATCACAGCTGAAAATTACAGGAGACTTCATTGTTTACAGGCAGAGGAGGTTAGGAGGGGCTAACATGCTAACAGACCTTACTGTATAACTCTGGACCGTGCGTGGAAAAGTACAGGAGACCTTTGTTTGGACTGGAGGTTTACGAGGCAGAGAGGCTACAGCTTAGCAACGAGCTAACATGCTAACAGGCGGAGGAAGGCTTCACTAGCTCCCAGTAGGTTATTAACTCTTTTTTCCCTTCATTATGGCTCCAAATGTATGGAGCTAACATGCCTTACTGTAAACAGTCTGGACCGCGCAAACCACAGGCAGCCTCAGATGTTGGAGGGACACCGAGCTAACATGCTATCAGGCGGAGGAAGGCTTCACCAGCATTCCAGTAGGTTATTAACTATTTTTCCCTTCATTATGGCTCCGAATGTATGTGTTTTTTTATAATTATGTAGGGTAATGTGTTAGAATAGGCTAAGTGCTTGGTAAAATACAGTACTATATGTATGAGGTGCCGTTTGGACGTATTTTCCGACTTACGACGAAATTCGAGTTACAACGCAGCGTAGGAACGGAACTCTGTCGTAAGTCGGGGACCACCTGTACTGTATTTGTTGTTGGTTAGCCTTATTCCTATTGACCCGTTGTTGCCAATTAAATCAATGGTAGCTGTCCTAATTGTCTTGAAGACTTCAGTATTTCATACAAGTATTAAGCAAGAATGGGATGTTTTTGTCTTATAAAAGGAATCAGATGACTCATTCAGACCTTGTGCCATTACAGTCAGACCTAAAATCATGATGTGGCCCTTGTATTGATTTATTTTGAATTTTTCTAGGTGTACTTCATTTTTCTGGTGTCCCTCCAGGGTGTAGATTCAACGACCTTGTCAAAGTTGTTTAGGCAGGCTGGTGGTAGTGACAACAAAACACAGCATTTAGACAAAAAGGACAGTTGTGACATGAGAATTATTCACCAAAGTATTTTTGTTTTTCTGATGCTGCTGTCATTTGATTAAAGTTTAGATGCTACAAGATACATGACAAAGATGAGCTGTGGCTGCTTTCAGTTTTTAAAAAATTGTGAAAGATAGTAATAATTTCAATGCTGATTAAAAAATGTTCAACTGGACATTAGGGGGGAAAGCAGTAAAGCCTAATTCTGATCAGTGTTTTCCTGAATAATGATCCCACATGTTTAGTTCCTGGTAGCTTTGTTTTCCCATTGATAAACCGACACCTCTAAACCAGGTTCTCTAATCCAGGCCCCAGCTGGTGAAGCTTAAGGTGCCTGGAGTTTTGTCTTAATGCATGTCTTGTTTAATGACCCCTGCCCCACTACCCTCATTCTGTCACTCTCCCCCAACAGGTGGGGATTGACCCGCTGGTGCTAACGGAATCGATCACAACCAAATTTGCTGCATATTTCTAAAGGTTTGCAGCAAGGTTAGGTTTTTGTCAACGCCACCGTCTCCAGACCATACAACATATAGCTGGTCTCACCACTGTCATGTAAACTTTTCCTTTGACCTTTGCTTAGACCATTTTGCCTAAAATCACTCCTGAAACTCCTGAAAAGAAGCAAAAGTCTTAGGCTAGGCTAAACTAATGGCTTACCGTAGTGATTTATCTGTGTTACAATGCTAATGTGTGTGTGTGAGCAGAGATAGACAGCTGGATACCTATTGTTCTTTTTTTTATATATTGTGCTGTGGTTACAAATGTATGCATCTGCTGGTGGAGTTGAATAAATGTTTGGACTGAATGAAACATTAATTTATTCATTTGTAAATGTACACCCAGTGAATTATTTCTGAGAGTTTCATAAAAGTTTGTCGAATTGTTTATGAGAGGTTTTGTTAACAGACGGACAGGGTTGCTTTTGAAATTTACTGTCAAAATTTTAGGATTGATGGATGGATGGGATGGATGGATGGATGGATGGATGGATGGATGGATGGATGGATGGATGGATGGATGGATGGATGGATGGATGGATGGATGGATGGATGGATGGATGGATGGATGGATAGATAGATAGATAGATAGATAGATAGATAGATAGATAGATAGATAGATAGATAGATAGATAGATAGATAGATAGATAGATAGATAGATAGATAGATAGATAGATAGATAGATAGATAGATAGATAGATAGATAGATAGATAGATAGATAGATAGATAGATAGATAGATAGATAGATAGATAGATAGATAGATAGATAGATAGATAGATAGATAGATAGATAGATAGATAGATAGATAGATAGATACCGTATTCGTCGGCCTATAAGTCGCACCGGAGTATAAGTCGCACCAGCCAAATATGCCAAATTAAATGGAAAAATCAACGTATAGGTCGCACCGGCCTATAAGTCGCACCGGCCTATAGGTCGCACCTCACGTGAGCTGGTGTTTTGCCCAAAATGGACTGGCTGCCAAATTGTTTGGAAGGACTTTTGACAAGATTATCACATTAAAACTACAGTATTTTGTTTTATGTGTCTTAATTAATAAATGAACATTATTTTGGACTGGCTGCCAATTTTTTTAGAAGGACTTTTGACAAGATTATCACATTAAAACTAAAGTATTTTGTTTTATGTGTCTTCATTAATAAATGAACATTATTTTGGACTGGCTGCCAATTTTTTTAGAAGGACTTTTGACAAGATTATCACATTAAAACTACAGTATTTTGTTTTATGTGTCTTCATTAATAAATGAACATTATTTTGGTATATTTTGTGTCTTTCATCATTTATCTTTAAAGATAAACACATAGAAATATATTTTTATTAGCTGACATCACAGTAAAAAAACGTCTCATTTTAAAATGATGACAGAAACAGATACTGTATTTATTTTATGGCTTTTATTTATTTATTCAAAACCATTGAAGTCTTCATCTTCTGTGTCACTGCACCATTTTTGGACCAGGCAGATGTCAACAGTGTAGGTACTGTAAAGGGTTTCTTAGCGCCCATAGCGGCCGAAACTGGTACTGCACCATTTTTGGAGCTTTTGACCAAAGTCACATTATGACCAAAATGTTGGAAAAATCGACGTATAAGTCGCACCGGCCTATAAGTCGCAGGGCTTAGAAATGTAGGCAAAAAGGTGCAAAAAGGTGCGACTTATACGCCGGAGAATACGGTAATTACTTATTTTCTTTCTTTCTTTGTTTCTTTGTTTATTTATGTGTTTATTTATTTGTTAATTAATTATTCCCAGGGGAAAATTTTTGAGGCATCCAGTAGTATGTTGTAATTATACAGGGGAAAAAAAACATGGAAAACAATAATAACAATTTAAAAAAAGCAAAATACACAAACTTGGGAAAAGACTATGCACATGCACAAGGTGGTAGGGAGTGTATATATATATATATATATATATATATATATATATATATAAAACGCTGTGTACAGTATACAGTACTGTATATATATATCAAAGTCAAAGTTTCTTTATTTGTCATTTGCACCACATGTGGTACATATGGTGTGTGTATATATATGTGTGTGTGTGTGTAACTATGTACAGTATGTATGTGGGCAGCATGGTGGCACAACTGGTAGTGCTGCTGCCTGTCAGCGAGCAGGGAACTCCGGTTTCCTCCCACAGACCAAAACCATGCCTGTTAGGCTGATTGTTCACTCTGAATTGTACCTAGATGTGAATGAGAGAGTGAATGGTTGTTTGTCTCATTTGTCTCTATGTGGCCTTGTCATGATCTGGAGACTTGTCCAGGGTGTCCCCCGCCTCTCACATAGTGATGGCTGGACCTGGACACCAGTGACCCCCGCAACCCAAAAAGGAAGAAGCATATACATATATGCATATGTACATATATACATTATACACACATACATAAGTGTCCGGGGTACCAACGTTGGTAATATTGGTTTTCTAAGGTCAGTTGGCTGTGGCGGCCATCTTTAATTGGGTAAACAATTTTAATTAATTAATTTCTAGCCAATGATAACTTTCTGCAAGTTTCATAAAAATGTGTCCACTGGTTCAGTAGATATTTTGCTAACAGACACAGACTTGCAGACACAGCAATTGCTGTCTTGTTGTCTGTTGATTGTCAACAAAAAAAGATGTACTGAATCCACACAGGCATGAAGATCGTAAGCTTTGCTGGTCAGTCTGATGAACAACAGTCACCTTGTCTTAAAACAGATTATTGCAGAAGCACCAGAAGGGCTGTGGGCTTATCATATGTATTTAAACAGATTAACCCGACACTTCTCACCACAGACTGTGTCCTTCTGTCAGCCTTGATATTTATTCAAATGAGAGAGGTTGGTGGGCGTGAGGAAACATTTAATCATGTGTTGATTCATTTACTGGCCTGCAGTAAATATTGAGGAAACAAAATTAAGGCCTCAGCCACACAAGAATGTTTTTTTTTTTATACATGGCTCCGATTGGACATGTTTCCACCCACAAGGAAACGCAGAAAACAACCCGAAACGCTGTAGTAACTAGGGATGGGGCCGATCCGATCCAGTATCGGTATCCGATACCAGCATAATTTAAGTATCGGATATCGGATCCAACCTGCCGATATTTCCAATCCAGCTTCAAAGAGCACTTGTGTTCCATCACATTCTGTGACTGCCGTCGTACCATTGTGTGAGTTAAACCCAATGAAGACACTCTTGAGCCTTACAACAGGAAACTCACTGACTTTAACAGCACACAAGAGGCAGCTCTATACCACACACATGTCCTTCTCACTCATGGTGCAGCTGGAAAAACTAAAAAAACGCTAAGCATGATGGGAAAGACAACAAAATCCACTCCCTTAGTGGTTAAGGGGAGTGGATTTTGTTGTCTTTCCCATAATGCTTAGCGTTTTTTAGTTTTCCAGCTGCACCTAAAGCTGGAAAACTAAAAAAACAGCTAAGCATTATGGGAAAGACAACAAAATCCACTCTCTTAGTGGTTAAGGGGAGTGGGCTGTGTTGTCTTTCCCATCATGCTTAGCGGTTTTTTAGTTTTTCCAGCTGCACCATGAGTGAGAAGGACATGTGTGTGGTATAGACCTGCCTCTTGTGTGCTGTTAAAGTTTGTGAGTTTCTTGTTATAAGCCTCAAGAGTGTCTTCATTGGGTGTATCTCACACAATGTTAAAATGAATAGTCTCAGTACAAAATTTTCATTATACAGATTCACATATCTGAACAGTATCGGATCGGAAAAGTATCGGTATCGGTCGATACCCAGTTTTTAAGTATCGGATCAGAAGTGAGAAATGTGGATCGGTGCATCCCTAGTAGTAACTATTCCAGGCCTGTCTGTGGGGCTGTAACGCTGCCATGAAAATACACCATAAACAGGAAACGAGACAAGGAGCATGCACATAAAGCTCACACGTTATGTCAACACAAGGAGAAACAAAGTGGGGATGGCAAATACCTTCGCGATACACTAAATTATAAAACCATACAAGTTATATTATGACAAATAATTTTTAGTCAGTTCTTAAATCAGTCCTTAAATAAATAAAACGTACAAAGCATAGATTTTTACTGCAACATTAGTATTGCCGAGAGTTCAGTAAAATGATGTAAACATTGTTGACCTTAGATGATTTGGTGTTTTAATGGGGATTTTGCTCTGGGCAATTTTTCATTAACTTTGTCTGCTGATTGAAGTTGTGCAGGATTCAAAGGTGTTGCTGTAGAAACAAGCGTCTGGAGCTCAAACATCTAATCTGTCATTGCTCTGACTCTTGATGCATCTGTCTCGTTGTCAGAGAACGTTGGCTCGTTTGGTAGAGCTGTTGCCTCTCAGCGAGAAAGTTGCTGGATAAAACCCAACCAAGGACCTTTCTGGGTGGAGTTTACATGTTTTCTCTGGGTACTCTGGTTTCCTCCCACAGACCAAAAACATGTACAGAATATCAGGCTTGTTTGTATCTCTAATTAGAGGGCCGAGCTGGGGTAGAGGCAGGGCAGCTGACTCAGGACCTGAAAGTCCCAGGCTCGATCCCCAGCCATTCTCACATGTCGTGGTGTCTCTAAGCAAGACACCCAATCCCCAATTGCTCCCCGGATGCCTACATAGCTGCCCACTGCTCCACCTGGGTGCATTCCAGGTGCAATGGGTTAAATGCAGAGAACAAATTTTGCCATTGTATGGGAACATACAATGATGACAACACATAGCACTTTAGTATTTATTCATTGTTCCAAGGTGTGGGTGAGAGTGTTATGGTTGTATGTCATGTTTGTTTCTACGTGTCCCTGTGATGGACTGAGACCTTTCCAGGGTGTCCCTCGTCTCTTGCGCAGCGACTGCTGGAAATGGGCACCAGTGACCCTTGCGACCCAAAAAGGAAAAGGTAGGTAAATATAATGTATGGATGTTTGTATTGTGCTTTACTATTGTGGCTGAGAACATTCTTCCCCTCTATCCTGAGAACAAGGAGCTTGGTTGTCTCCAAAAACAACCAAATTGTCTCTCAAAACACTCTCTTATCTCAAATTGAGGGTGTGCCCATGAACGGTGTTTGTGAAGGCAAAGAGTGCCATGTCTCAAGGACACCCACTGAACTATGCTGCTGAAGTGATAATGTTATAAAAGTGAGCAGATAGCGCGGGTCATGGCTCTTTTCTGTGATTGGTTTTTAATGCATATACATTTATGTAGTAAATATATACATTTACATTTATATATACATACAGATATTTATATTTATATATATTATATATACATTATATATACATATTTATATATACATTTATATATACATATAGATTTATGAGTTTTGTGTATTACACTTATGTTGACTGATGATGTAGCTTAGTGTGTTTGTGTATTACAGTTAGAAAAATTAAGTAGAATTATTCATTTTGTGATGTAGTTTGTGTATTACAGTTAGAAAAATTAAATAGAATTATTCATTTTGTGATGTAGTTTGTGTATTACAGTTAGAAAAATTAAGTAGAATTATTCATTTTCTGATGTAGTTTGTGTATTACAGTTAGAATGATGTAGTTTGTGTATTACAGTTAGAAAAATTAAGTAGAATTATTCATTTTGTGATGTAGTTTGTGTATTACAGTTAGATAAATTAAGTAGAATTATTCATTTTGTGATGTAGTTTGTGTATTACAGTTAGTAAAAGTAAGTAGAATTATTCATTTTGTGATGTAGTTTGAAGGTTATCATTGGTTGAACAAACTGTGAAATAAGGGGCAGATATAATAAGATTTCATCTTCTTTCTGCTCCTTTCATTTTATCCTACTTGTATTCTTGTATCTGATGAAATTGTCTTGTATTGTTCTTTTAAAATGAATGAATAAACATCAAATATACGGTAATCTTATGTATGTAACCTGTCCTGAAATTTGATTTTGCAGTAAAATGCCAGATATATACCTTCAGCTGCAATAAGTTGTGGTTCTTTTGAGTAAACGTCAGAGAATGAGAGAATTTATCCAACACTCGCTTTGAGTCATAGGTCAGGTAAGAGGTGGGTCGATGACATCATAGTTTAAAACAAGTTGTGTCTAGGCTGTCCACAAAAAACATACCCATGGTGACAGAGCCTGAGGGGCCAAGCTTTTCCAAGAGTTCAAGTTGACAACTTTAGGTTTGTGAGGGGAAGAAGGCAACTCTAAATGATACCTAGAACTGATGAGTAACCACAAACCTTAACGTTTGATGATGATGGTGATCTCTGAGGGATAATCCTTTTATTAATAACATCTCTGTGTCACTGAGCTAACCATTACATACTATCACATCATCAAACTGCATCTGCCAGCACAGGAGACTGATCATGTGCTAATTGCTTTGGCATTTTTAAGGCAAAGAAAAATTCATAATTGAGCTCTGCTGGGGAGGGAAATACACCCTTGACCTGACATTTGACTTTTGTCTATTAGTCCCACTGCTCTCAGTGTGTTTCCAAACTGAGCCCCGACTGCAGGCCTGGTAACCTGACCTCCGCCCGCCCTCGGTCGCCCTCAGTGCACTCGGTTACAGTATGCTGCAAGGCACTCGTGGACACGCTGGCCTTTTGGAAATTCCCTGACTGCAACCGATACAGACGGATGTTTAAAGCAGATATCAATGCTGTGGAGGAGGTAATGAATAATCATTAGCTTGGTTGTGATGAGCAAATTGACCAAAAGTTGTGCTAAAATTCACCAGGATTATATCAGTATTGCTCTAATCTGAAATTCTGCGATAGTAAACGCAAACAAAATGAGACCAAAAACCAAAAGTTTAGATCCGTTGTTGTTTTCCTTTTCTTGGTCATACAAGTCCAACCTTATTAAGGGAAATTCAATCAAACTAGATTAAGTCAAGATCAGCTGGAATTCACTGTGACCCCACCATGACCATGCTAATAAAGATTACGCCCCACTCTGACCGCTCAGATTATCCCCTGAAGTTCAAAGCATCTGCAGACTAACGTATAGCCGTAATAGAAGAAGAAATCCAAATAAATTGCACATCTCACTTCAGATAAGACTCTGATGTCGTCATGCAGCCTTGTGGGTTTGCATTTTTGCCTGTTAATGAAAGGGGTGACGTGAGAGCATCCACATGCACATCTCCTGACACACACACAGCCTCTCCAGTCTTACCTCTCACAGCGAATCCTTAGCTCACTGTGCTGCCGTGCCTCTGCAGTGGCTTCCTTCAGTCTGCCAGCTCAGACAGACGTTGTCCTCAGCCAGTCGTCTGCCCTCTGTCACGTCCTCAGCCGGCTCCTCGTACGCTCCAGGTGGACGAGATGAGGTGTCTCCTGTTAGACAGAGGAATCTGCTGCTGCTGTTTGTGGCTGGTGACTGTGGAGACTGTGTATTTGTGAGAGAAGGAGGGTGAGCAGAGCAGAGCAGAGGGGCGGTGAGACAGGACCTGCCATGCAGATATCAGCCCTGTTGCAGTTAAATTTAAACCACCCTCCCTCCTGACACCTTGAGGCACGTCCTCTCCAGCACGCCAGAGTCCGGGTGCTACGATAAGGCCCCTGACAGGAGGCTCGGGCTGGGGAGGAGTCAGTAATTGAAGGCAGGGGTGGGGTAGAGGCAAACGTAGACGTTTCATGCAGAAGCAATCAAACGCCTGTCGATACTCTTCCGTTTTCAACTCGGTTTTCTGCTCACTACTCCGTGTAACTTTAGAACTAAACAAACTTTAGCTCATGGTATAACAGGATGTGATACAGCTAATTTTATGTTCCTTGAGATCAGATGGCTGTGGCAGCCATCTTGGACTGACTTGGGTCCAAGAGTCAATCGGTTGTGGATGCATGTCCAGGGTTTACGTTTTTTTTTTTACATTACAAGTTTTGTCCACTAGTTTGTGACATGTTCATATAAAAGTTGGGGTTGTTGCTACCAGATCTGAAAGTTATGCACCATAACTCATGTTCCCTGAAGGAAGGGAACGAGGTGCAACATACTTGCTATGGGAATTGCGCCCCCGCGCGATTACCTGAAGGAATATACTCACGCCTTTACGGCTAGGGGCGTCACCGCTGCGCCAGAGGCCCCGCCCTCTGGTTACTTAAGCGGCGTGCGCCCCTCCATCTTCCTCTTGAAGAGTGCACTTCACCGAGCTTTCAGCATTGAAAAGGGCCAGTTATGTTGCACCTCGTTCCCTTCCTTCAGGGAACATGAGTTATGGTGCATAACTTTCAGTTCCCTTTCAGTCATGTTCTCTCGGTGCAACATACTTGCTATGGGAACGTAATCCATTCACACCCTTGAAATGCTCAGTAAAATGCATGCTAAGGAGAACGTCTGCCTCTGATCAGTAGGCATCCCAAGGTTACTTTCTACTGAATGTTAGAAAGAACAGCCTGAGTGACGTCACCTGCAGTAACATCCAAACTGTAATGCCTTGCAAAAGTATTCAAGGAACTCCAATTCGCAGCAGCGCAGATGTCAGCAACTGATATACCCTTGAACAAAGACCAGGAAGTGGCAAGGCCCCTAGTGGAGTGAGCGTGCAGTCCAGAGAGTGCCTGCTGACCTTTACTACTGTAGGCCCTTTTAATGGCCTCAGTCACCCAGTGTGAGAGGCGTTGTTTTGATAGGGCTCTCCCGGTAGCAGGTGCTGCAAAGCAGACAAACAGTTGGTTTGTTCTTCTCCATTCGGCTGTTCTCTGCATGTAGGTGCGTAAAGCCCTCACTGGGCAGAGAGCCTGTAGCCTTTCCTTATCCTGGTTCAGGATAGAGGCAGGTGGAAAAGAGGAAAGATCAAAGTCTAGACTCCTATAGTTCAGGGTCCAGACCTTGGGGGTGTATGCGGGATTAGGCCTCAGTGTGACCTTTGACCCGTCTGGGGTGAATCTGGTGCACATTGGATGCACAGATAATGCGTGGAGGTCACCCAAGCGTTTTGCTGAGCAAAGCGGCAGGAGTAAGGCCGTTTTATAAGATAGTATATCTATTGTAGTCTCACTCAATGGCTCGAATGGGGGGTCGCCTAGAGCCCCCAAAACCAAACCGAGGTCCCAACCGGGAGTTAGGATCCTGCTGGGTGGTTTAGATCGAAGGACACCCTTCATAAATCTTATTATGATTGGGTGTGCTCCAGGTGTCCTGTTTCCCCAGCCTTCATGACAAGCAGAAATAGCTGAAAGGAAGACTTTAATCGTTGAATGAGAACGACCCTTTTCCAAGAGATCCTGAAGGAAGGTCAAGATTTGGACCAGGTTGCATGCATAAGAAACAATATTTCTTTCTGAGCACCAGGCCTCGAAGATACGCCATTTTTGGGCGTATAAGGATTGTGTTGACCCTGCGCGAGCATTCTGTATGGTTAATACCACGTTCTCGGGCAGGCCTGTCGCCATCAGCCTGTTTCTTTCAGCCGACAGACTGAGACTTCTGGCAGTTTTTGGCCTGGGTGGCCGCAGCGCCTCCTCTGGTGAACCAGAGGCCAACAGCCCCTGGTTGTCCACCAGGTTTGGGAGAAGGCAGCTTGTCCCTGAGTTGTCCGGCTAAGAGATAATTGAGGACGGGCACAACCTGTCATCTTTGTTAGACAGTTTTGGAGGAGAACTATTCTTATCCTCCTCCAAATTATGGGGCTGCAGACCACGTAGGCGAGCAGACCTCCTTACTCCAGTCCTTTTAGTGGAGTGGCCTCGACCATTGGCCCTTGGCTTCGATGAAGCTCTGGTGCCAGGCAAACTGACCGGATCCCGAATAAATTTTAAAGACAGTTTTGGATCAGCACGTAGAGACAGGTCACGTGCTGCCTGACTGCTGCATGAGTTTTGCGTGTCCCTCGTTAATAACAAAGGAGCATTCGCCACACAGAAGCGTGGGGGGTTCCTTTTAGTCTTGGTGATAAGGAGTGCAGTTTCCCTCGAACAACAGGAAGAGGAATCTGATTACATACAGACTTGTTTTTGTTTGCAACCAGTTGAACACAGCTTCCCTGAAGGTGTGAAGCTTTAAGCTGCATGAAGGTGCCTGAAGCAGCCCCCCACATTAAATATTCTAACACCCCGTGGGCCGTGAGGGAAGGGGGGAGAAAAAAACCCTCCCTTTATGATGGCATGCAAGTCAGAAGGATCTGCTTTGCTGTGAGAAGCTGTGTGTTGTTTTTTTAAAGGAGAAATGAAAAGTGTTTTTAAGCTAATAGTAGTCTAATGAAAAGCATAAAATAAGCTTGTTGAGAAAATTTCACAAGTCAAAAATGTCATCCTAACTCAAATTTAGACTTTGCAAAGTGAAAAAATTCTCATCTGGTGTTTTTGACCCCCCTCCCTCTGCTTGCTCTCCGTCCCCTGAATATGACATAGGCAGTGCAATGGTCGTCCCTCATACAGTAATATTAGTGTGTGTATCTAGTATTTTTTCAACTTTCATCATTTTGTAAACCGCCCCCTAGCTTATAGACTGTAGTTATGTTATCATTCACAAGAGTTTGTATATATTTTTTTGTTTATGTAGTGTTTTGTAGTTCTGTTTGTGTTAATAAAAAAAAAAATCTAGTAGTGGACAAAAAGGTTTCAGTGTGTAGCAATTAGGGATGCAGCAAAAAAAATCTATTTTTTAAAGAATCAAGATTCTTAGTCCTGGCGATTCAGAATCGATTCTAAAAGCCCCAAAATAGATTTTAAAACTTTTTTAAAATTTTATATTGTATTTTTACCGCTCCTGTGCATTCGGCCGCTGTAGAATTTTGGCCGTGTAGGGCCACCGTAGTTAGTTAGCCAGGCAGCTCCCAATGGAGCCTGCTAGCAAGGAGGGAGACCCTGCATGTTTCAACTTGCTCCTTCATCTTTAAAAATCATTTTAGATCCTACTATGTTCTGTGGAATACAGAGCTTAACAAGACATTGGTAACTGTTTCAGGACATTTTCAACACCCCCACTTCCATGTTAGCATACGGCGCTAGCATGCTAACGTTAGCATACGGCGCTAGCATGCTAACGTTAGCATGCGAAGGCTATTCGTATTTCCAGGATAGAAATGCCCATTAATGCACTAAATCACCAAACTGTTTTTGACAAACTTAAGTGATATCCTTCAGATTCAAAAAAGTCTTCTGCTTCCATTTTAAATGACAGACAAGAGGACAGTAATGATGGGTTTATAGCTTCAGTGTTATTGTAAGATAGCAAAGGAGGTCTTAATTGTGTCATAAAAGTGCGTCCAGAAAATTACTACAGAAATCACTGCACTTCGGCATGTAGCAGGAAAAATGTAAAAAAACTATTTCTTTAAGCTACTGACTTGAAAAAAGCATACTAAGTATGTTTATGTGTGTTGTTTACTATATGAAATTCTTGTTATATCGATTTTTTCAGATTTGATTACATTTCTCCTTTAAGTCAGTAAAACAGAATTGCTGTTTCATGATTTTATTTGTGCTTACGTGACATGACGTATATGATTTTAAGTCACTCACAGCAGGGAGGGCATGATTGGTACATGCTGAGAACAAACCAGCTTTTTGTACAGTGTTACAAATAAAGTCTGGGTTTAGGCGGATCACTCCCGTTACCGCGTGGGCGGGTGACCATGTAATATGAAAATGTGAGCCTGGTTCATCAGGCCCGTTTCTGTCTGTCATCGCGACTCGCCGAAGAGGCCCTGTGTTTGGACTTTTGGCGAGGGACAAACCTGTTCTTGTTCCAGGCGTGCTCGTTACGAGGAGGGCCCGAAGGGGGTCTCTGTCTGGGCTCCTCCTCGTACGCTGGCCGCTTTTGCGGTGGGGCACGCGTCGTCGAGTGGTGCCTAGGCTGGGCAGGTCTTCCCCCCGCATTTTCCCTTGGGGGGACGAAGCTTCTACGGGGAATCCCCACCCGGAGAGCCTCTGCCTGTTTGCGTCTTTGGTCCAGCTTCGTCTGAATCCGTTCCAAAGCTTTTCCAAACAGCCCTTCCGGCTGTATCGAGTGATGGAGAAAAGGCACCTTTTGTCCCTTGGGTAAGTCCGTCAATGTCATCCAGAGATGGCGGGTCGCAATGACCACCTCCGCCATCCCTCTGCCCTGAGCAACCGCTGCAGTCCCCATCATTCGGAGCACGAAGTCAGTTGTTCTGCGGGCTTCCTCCAGCAATTCGGCAGCCGTCTGCTTGTCCGTTGCTACTTGTAGCTTTTGTACCAGGTAGGCTTGCAGCAGCGCGGACACGTTCATGGCGCGCGCCACAAGTCCTTGAGCCCTGTAGCATTTCTCGAGGAGAGACGCCGAGGCCCGGCAGGCCCTGCTGGGGAGAGTTGGTTTTGCTCCTGAGAGTTTGGGGCCAGGTGAGACGCCAGAGTGTCCTCTATTTGAGGCACGTTAGCTAAACCCACCTCGTCCATTCCATCCACGTCGAGAAATTGTGAGAGGGGAAGAAGCATAGGGGCTCGTGGGTGAGTCCAGGTGCGTGTTAGTTCCGTGAGAAAGTCTGGGAACACAGGCATCCTCTGCCTCGTGGCAGCCTGTTGCTTTGAATAAAAGTAATTTCCCGCTAGCCTCGTAACCTGTTGGCGAGGCGGGGGTTCGGGCCAGGGCACCTGTAGTGCGTCCGCTGCTCTGTGGCACAGTTCAAACAGAGCAGGGATGGAAGAGTCCGTGTCCGGGAGAGCGGGTAGGGGGTCTGGGCGAGTGCGTCACCCTGATCCTCCACCTCTGCGTCCGCCTCCTCCATTGAAAATTCACCCGAGGCCGAGATCGATAACTCGTCGTCGTTCATCATACCCCAGGTGTCGAATTCGACAGTCAGGTCCTCCATGTTGGCCAACGCGTCGGGGGTGTCACCCCATTCGACCCGCGTGCTGTCGTGTAAAGCCATACTCTCCAACTCCGGTGTGGGGGTGAGAGGCTCCGTGGTGTCTGCGTCCGCAGAAGTGGCCGAGGTCCCCATGGCCTTGGCGACAATGTCGACCCGATGCCATAGCACCGCATCCATCATGATGCTACAGTGTGGGCAAAAGTCAGGCGCGTTTTTGCATGAAGCATTCCCAGGCAGACAGGACAGGCCTCGTGGGTATCCGTCGCCGCGAGATAAAAACCAGAGCCACTTGGGCAGGGGCACGAGGTGGGGCTCGCCGCCGTGGTGGTATTCTTTGGAAGTTTCTCTTTCCGCTTCCCCTTCTCCGGAGCCATTCTGTCCGAGACGAGGCGAGCGAGTCCTTCCAGAATTTTTCGTCTTCTTTCTTGAGATATCTCCTCCGTCGTGTTACTTTCGCTGGCCAGCCTGCTAGCTTGACGTAGCGAGGCAGCCTCCTTTTTTTATGGCGTAGTTAGCGCTGTCGCGAAGCAATCTTTAGAGAGAGGAGAGAAAACTTCGGGGTTAGGTGGAAAAATGCTGGACTAGGCTTGCTAGTCCAGCAGTACGCAGGAAATAATTCTCTGTGCGCTCTGTGTAGGGAGCGAGCTCACCTCAAATGAGCGATGACGGCACCAGAGAAGTCCCGCGAAGAGGTAGTTCAGGTTTAAGCGAGGTGAAGGCAAAAAAGAGGAAGATGGAGGGGTGTACGCCGCTTAAGTAACCAGAGGGCGGGGCCTCTGGCGCGGCGGTGACGCCCCTAGCCGTAAAGGCGTGAGTATATTCCTTCAGGTAATCGCGCGGGGGCGCAATTCCCATAGCAAGTATGTTGCACCGAGAGAACATGACTGAAAGGGAACCAACAATGTTATGTCAGGTCATCTGGATTTTTTATTTTTTTTACTTTTTTTTTATCTATCTGTTTTGCTACTTTTCAACGTCTTTTTTTTTACTTTTTTTTATCTGTATGCCTCTTGTCTATTGTTGTTGCTGTTCTCATCCTTCTTTGTTGAAATCAGGTCTCTCTTGTAAATGAGTCCTCGAGGCTCAATGGGATTAACCTGCCTAAATAAAGGTTGAATGAAGAAAAAAAAACGTTTTTTTCCTTCAAAGGACGTTGTCACTCTGAGGAGCCACAACAAACTCAGTTCCACAAGCAGCTCACTCACATAGTGAGCCAACCAGTTTGATGGTGATAAAATGGTTTCTGGGGCCTGCCCTCTGTAGGATATTTAGGGGCTCAGTACTGTATTAAACTGACACACTTTACCTTAATTATTTACTTATTCAGATTGAAAAGTATTTCACAGATTCTTTTCTTTTTCAGTTTACCCAACATTTCTGTGATCAGTTATGATGGAGAAATAAACCATAAAGTGACAATGAGACGTTGATTTTGGTATGTCAAAAGACACTACCTTTTATTTAAAATAAATCAACTAAAATTAACACCATTACACTTGATTGACCGATTTCACTTTCTTGCAATTTAACACGTCAGCAAACTTGATTGTAACACAACAGACATCAGTAATGAGTTGACATATTACTTTTTATCTGTGGCTCTTAGCTTATGTAGTTTCCAGCTTAGAATGAAGGGAGAAGGAAATAGGAGGAAAAAGGGAAGTTTATCTTGCATTTATAAAACCAGATGACACTCTTCCATACGCGTCCAGCTAAGATATCATCACACCTCCAGTAAGCAAACAGCTGCTCCTTTACCTTAAGACGTCCGTCCCGGTTCTGGTAAAGAGCTGTGATCAGCCTTGGACGTAACGAGTCGTAGGTCCCGCAAGTCCAAGCTGGACTCCAAACGTGTTTACCTTCTCAGTGTCGGTGATACTTGCTTTAGTCGGCAGAAGTCGTGGCAGTCATGGTTTTGGCTCAAGATAACTTATTCCAGAAAGGAATTTCATTCAAAGTTCTGAGCTTACGCTCGGTTCGAAGTGGACTAATAACCAGCATGTTATTAGTCCTTACTGAAGAACGAAGGTCTTTGGCTCTTGACCAAATGTCCGACAGCTAAAAGACAGAGAGATGTCAGGTCTCTGTCCATTCCAACTCTGAAGCGTTCCGTAAACAAAAACGTTTTTCTAAAGTGTTGAGATTAGAACCCAGTTTCCTCATTGGTCCGTGGGCCAAGCGAGGAGAGTTAGAGACATGTCAAAGAGTTCACTTTCACATTAGGTAGTCCCCGACTTACGAGCGCTCTGACCTACGAGGTTCCGGACTTACGAGCTGGCGAATTTTTGGAAAAAACGCAAAAAATACCGAGTTTTTCTGTGTTTTTTCACCACAGTTCGTTAGCTAAACATGTGGACACACGTTTCCGATCATTTTTATGCACTCGTAAGCAGTTTTTCGATGAAAAACGAGTGTTTGTAGTCGCGCTAGCAAAACCGTTCCAACTTACGAGCGAAATTCCGGACTTACGAGACACGTGGCGGCCGTTCCAAGTTACGAATTTTCGCTTTACGAGCGCCTCGGAGGAACGGAACTCGCTCGTAAGTCGGGGACTACCTGTATCAGGATTCAAGGTGAAATTCAGGAGCAGAAAGAAATGTTTAGAGAAAAGACAGACACATAGTCTCCAGTGAAGTGAATATCTGATCAAACTGTTTTTCTAATTTCTAAACAAAACTGAACAAGTCATTCTGACACATTATTCAACTTTACCATACATTTCAACTTTAGGCAGCATTCTGATTCATGTGTGCACATATTAAGAATACCAGCCTATTAAGGAATGACAATGATCATTCAACATATTGAAACATAACACTGTTCACAGGAATAACACAAGGTGCGTTATACTTTGATTATATCTGAATCAAACAGAATTAAAAGAGTAGAAATAGTCTCTTTGTGAGTGAATCTGTCCTTTGATTCAAACTAATGGAATAAATTGTGTTAAATGTCTGTTTACTGAAAGGTCAGTAAAGGTCATCACTGGAACAATTCATAAAGACGAAGATGTAATCACGCATCATAGGGGACCTTGTCATGTCCACTACACCTCTCACCCGTTGACTCCTCTGAAGCAGCCATAGCCAATGTGGTTCAAAACATCAAAGTTCATGCTCAATAATCCAGGTGAAAAAAATCCAACAAAGTTATGTCAGTTCATCTGGATAGTTTATTTTTGTTGTTGGAAATGTTTCATCCTTCATCAAAGGACTTCATCAGTCCAAGGGGCCACAACACACTCAGTCCCACAAGAATGACCTGGCATAACTTTGTTGGATTTTTTATTTTATTGGATTATTGAGCATGAACTTTGATGTTTTGAACAACTTTGTGTATGACTGCCTCAGAGGAGTTGACAGGGGAGAGGGCGGGCCCCAGAAACCATCCTATCACCAGCAAACTGGTTGGCCCACTATGTGAGTGTGCTGCTTGGGGGACTAAGTTTGTTGTGGCTCCTTGGCGTGTAATGACAAAGCCCATTGTATGAAGGAAGAACCGTTGCAAAAAAAAAAAAAGAAACCGTCCAGATGACTTTGTTGGATTTTTTTTTACCTCGATAATAGAGCATGAAATTTAAAGTAAATACCAGCGTTTTATGCATCATCTGACTCAGCGCTGCTTTGTACCACAGCATGATGCTACCACCACCATACTTCACAGTTGATACAGTGTTCCATTTGAAAGCCAAACCCCTCAGACTTTCAGAAGGTGTTTGTCTTGTCCCTGTGGGCAGCAGCAGATTTCTCAAAGTTGTTTTTGGAGCAAAAGCTGCTTTCTTGGTTGCCATGTTGATGTAAAATTGACCTCAATGTGGACTGGCAGTTTCCAGTTCATGCCAGGTTTGAACCTTGGTGGTTCCTGGTTGTCCTTGGCCATTTGATCCAATGTTGTCAAACAAATCATTTTTATGCTGGCAAAGAGAAACTACGAGCTGCAGTCAATCATGATCACTTATGAGACGCAAAAGGTACTAATTTGTAACAACAAAATTAAACATTAAAAATATTAAACTAAAATACAGTAGTTCCTCACTTATCGCAGGGGTTACGTTCCAGACACCCAGATAAGTGAAAATCTGCAAAGTAGAGACATTATATTTATGTTAGTATTTATATATATATTTTAAGACATTATAAACCGTTCCCACACTCTTGCAATGTTCTTAACAATGTTCTTAACGCTATAAATGCTCTTAAAGAGCACAGTGATAAAAAGCAGACAGACTGATGCTACGGTTACTGAGCCAGTCCCAGGGGCAGACTGGCCATCAGGACACCGATCCTGATTCGGTCCAGGTCGGGTCAGCTCGGTTCGGGTTAAGGCTCTGTTCGGGTTGCGCTTGATTATTTTAAATAAACAATCCATGCCGCTCATTTTGGTATCCTCCTCACTGAATCTCTCACAGCAGCAACCTCCTTTCTCTTTCTGAGGTTGACAGCCTCAGAAAGAGAAAGGAGGGCTTTTAATTAGGTTGTAATTAGAAATAATGTTTGGTTTCTCTATAAATGACCTTGGATACTATTGTTGAGCTGTTATTAATTTGAATTTTTATTTTTTATTTTAAAGGTAGGCTAATTTAATCAATTTAAAACCAAGAATGGGTTCATAATCTTACATACATTCAAGTAATCTTTAACCTGATTAGGTCTAAGCCTGTTTAAGGTTTGCATGGCAAAGTCGTGAAGACCAGACAAAATAATTGGAAGTAAGAAACAAAATCTGCAAAATATTTTTCCTGAGGCTGACAGCCTCAGAAAGAGAAAGGAGGGTGCCCCTTGACAATCACTGAGCTGCCAGGACACCAGAAAATAATGTGTAAATCTTATTTTGAAAACCAGTGAAACAGTGAGTCCGTGAAAGTCGAACCGCAAAGTATCGAGGGACTACTGTATACCAAATGGTTCAGATTCAGAGTTTACTCTGGTAGTTTTTTAGATATTGGGTGAAATTTCCTATCATCGGTCCACACTGAACATAATCAGAACACCAAACTGAATGTGCCAAAAAACTGTGGAAGCTCGATTCACGTGTTGAATGTAAATTAGCCTGGGTGTTGTCTAACAAACATGGTTGTTTAACCTACTTTCAGTTACTTTGACTGTAACTTCAACAAACAAAAACACAATAAGTACCGTGTTTTCCGGTGTATATGTCGCACCTTTTTACGTTTTTTTCAAGGCCTGCGACCTATACTCAGGTGCGACCTATATGTGGCTTGTTATCACTTTCGGTTAAACAAATTTTTAAATCCAGCTCATTTCACAATTAATAATAATAATAATAATAATGAATTCAATTTATAACGCACTTTTCATTAATGAAAATCTCAAAGTGCTACAAGGTGCAACAGAATTAAATGTCAACAGAACAAGTAAAAAAACAAGTAAAATCAATAACAATATCAACTAAGTAAATTACGTTCATTTATTAAGGAAAAGTTCAGCTCAGACATATATTTGCTATAATTTTTATCAAACAAATAATTGTTTTTAAGTGTTAATCTTCTTAAAAGCCTTGCTGTGTGCTCCTGTGGCAGACATTTGCAGCAGAGCTAAACGTAGGTGCGACCTATACACCAGTGCGACCTATACACCAGAAAATACTGTAGTTGGCTTCTGATGACAAACTTAGCTTACAAAGGTTTAATTTGACAGCATCAATGTGAGGAAAAATATTGGGCATATTTTGTTTCTTACTTCCATTTTTTATTTATTTTTTTGGTCTTCACGACTTGGCAATGAAAACCTTAAACAGGTTTAGACCTAATCAGGTTATAGATTACTTGAATGTATGTATAATTCTGACCCCGTTCTTGGTTTTAAAATAATTAAAGTTGCCTACCTTTAAAATAAATAAAGAACAATTCAAATTAATCAATAACAGCTCAACAATAATATAGAGAAACCAAATATTATTTCTTACTAATTACAACCTAATTTAAAAACAGTTTAAGAGAGCTGAGTAATTAACCATGTTCCAAAAATAACATCTAAATTCACCCTCAATTAAAGTGGATTCATCTTTGTGAACCAATAATCAATCCCACTCCATTACATCAGGATTTACACTCAGAGCCAAAATATTGACAACGAAAAAGAACTGAGTAAATAAGGCGGTCATTAACAACAACAAATGTACAATCAATGAGTAAGACCCTCCAGGTTTCCTACATTTCTGTTTGGAAAAGCAGGGGAGTAAGGTTAGGTTAGGTTAGGTTAGGTTAGGTTAGGTTAGGTTACTTTATTTATACCCAAAGGTAAATTTGGTTTGCAGTGGTACAAAGCATACATCCATGCGCACACACAAATAAAAACAGAGTAAAAACATTTAGTAAAAACACTTCAAAGAAACCATAAACAGATAATGTTGCACATAACGGTGTTAAGGCTCCCCAAATCATATTTAAAAAAAACATTTAACCACTAAAAGCTTGACGTTATTTCAGTTTGTTCATTTCAGTAACAGCAGTGGGAACAAAGCTATTTTTAAAACGTGTTGTCCTACTAAGGGACTAAAAACCTCCGACCAGAGGGAAGAAGCTGAAACTCTGTACAGGGGATGAAGGACATCTTTTAAAACAGAAGAAGCTATCCTGCTGTACCTGACTAACGTACATGGATGTAACTGAGGTTTGGTTTCCTCCGGTCAGTTTAGATGACAGCTTAACAATCTGCTGAAGGGAGTTCTTTCCTCTCAGTGTAGTTTGACCAAACCATGACACCAAGGAAAAGGATAAAACTGATTCAATAAAAGCACGGTAAAACATGGTCATTATGGTTCGGTCAATATTAAATTGGTTGAGTTTCCTTAGACAGTAAAGGCGCTGGTGGGCCTTTTTACACACTTTGTCAAAATTGGTTTCAAAGTTTAATTTATCGTCTATGATTGTCCCGAGATATTTGTAAGACTGCACTGTCTCTGAGTAATGAAAACTAGAGAAATAGCATTTCCTGTGAAAATGCTTATTCATTCATTCAACCTTTATTTATACAGGTTAATCCCTTTGCGTCTCGGGGACTCATTTACAAGAGAGACCTGATTTCTTAACAAAGAGTGATGACAACAGTGAGTAACAATGACAACAATAGACAGTCAAAAGTACGGAAGCGTAGTGCTGACACCTGGAGAAATTTTTTTGGGAGGCTTATGTAGTAATAATGTGATACGTATCACGTTATTACTTGATACGTATCAAGTAATAACGTGATACGTATCACGTTATTACTTGATACGTATCATGTTATTACGTGATAATATCACGTTATTACGTGATACGTATCACGTTATTACTTGATACGTATCACGTTATTACGTGATAATATCAAGTAATAACGTGATACGTATCACATTATTACGTGATATTATCACGTTATTACGTGATACATATCATGTTATTACTTGATACATATCACATTATTACTTGATACATATCACGTTATTACGTGATAATATCTAGTAATAATGTGATACGTATCACGTTATTACGTGATACGTATCATGTTATTACATGATTATATCACGTAATAACGTGATACGTATCACGTTATTACTTGATACGTATCACGTAATAACGTGATAATATCACCCAGTAGGCATTCCTGGGACACTTCAGGCAAATTGCATGGGAAAGTTAGGGACCTGTATTACCGAAACGTCATGTCCCGCCGCGGCCGGGCCGAGGCCGCTAAAAATCGGGGAACTCTTCGGGAGCGTTCTCTGGGCCGGGGCTTCGCGCGGAGCCCTCTGGCGTCATCGTGGCCCCTACGGTTAGCCCGGGAGAAATTCCGGACTTTTGGGAAAAAGTGACCCTAATGTCCCAGTTACACGAAAAACGGACACCAGGTGGCGCTTCAATGTTCCCATATGTCCCAGCGGACATTTGGGTGTAATTCGACCCTAATGTCCCTGGGACATTAGGGTTGAATTCGACCCTAATGTCCCAATAGTTCCCATTTGTCCCAGCCATTCAACCCGAATTACACCCAAATGTCCCTGGGACATTATAGTTTAATTCAACTCTAATGTCTCAA